>BPLR01009185.1:0-42778 GCA_021605095.1 Caerostris extrusa
CTCATGGCTCGGTGACAACACGCGCCGCCGGTGAGCACAGCTGAGGTTCAACTTCGCTGGCGGCTTGTTGCAGACACTGCTTCTAAACGAGTAGAGCTTAGCATCTTTAGCATCTTGGCTCACTGATGGGTGGTTTCCGGTTTTTTTTCCCATACAATACAGAAAATGTGGTAATTCTCCCTCTAGAAGTCTACTGGAAGGCATTGCACTTTCAGCAACATAGAGCCAAGTCAAACTTCTACCCACGGATGCTTCATCACAACAGAAGCTGCCCTTTCCATCCATAAAAATGAGTAGATTATTCAATTCCTTCTATTAGCTCACACTCTCCTATATATATATATATCTTGTTCAAATTTTCAATCGTTCATAAAATACTTAGTCATCCACTCTAGTTCAAATGCATTTTTAAACTTGTAGTGGATGACACTGGATGCTATACTAATACAGTTTTTTTCGAATATTAATTCAGTAATTAAATTTAATTAATTAATTTGAGTTTTTTTACATTTAAGTTGCATATATCTACCAATAGATGGTGCCAGATAAACTTAAAAAAAATGAATGAAAATTATTTATAAAAAGATTTTCTGCAATAGAGTGAAAAAGAAGTAGGAATTGATTTTAAAAACAATTTTATATTACTTGTTCATTTGATGTACATCCCCACTCTGTAGGACACTGAAGATTAGACACACAAATTTCAAATTTTTTTTATTTTACAGATATAGAAAAATGAGTTAAAAATGAAATCTCAAAGAATTTCATAGCTTTTACAACAATTATAAATGAAATAGAAAAATAATTTATAAAAGTAGTTTGGGAAGTTTACTTCAAAATTATTTCGTGCCATATATTTTCAATTTTGATAATGAAGGAAAAGTTAGCTAATTGGAGATTTCTTTCGCTGTTTCGCTTTGTTTCAAAAACAATCCTATAATTTATGTTATTTTTGAATTAAAGCATATTTTGTTATTTTGTCTATAATAATAAAAAGCATTAGTATTGTTTAATCAAACTTTATGTTTTGATTGGAAGAAAAATGTTCATTACTTTGCAATCTATCTTTTGTTAATTTTGAGGAAAAAGGATAAGCTTAGGCAACTACTAAATTCCCAATTAACTAATTTTACTAACTAATTTTTAAATTTTTTTACTTGTGATAAACATTAAAAAAATCAACTTTTATTTTTAACGTAAAAATGCAACACAACAATGAATAAAAAATTTACCTTTAATATAAACTTTATGTATTTCTCTTATATACACAAGCAGCAACTTTATTAAATATTTTAAAGATTTTGTCAGAGTGTCAAACTTTTAAAGATAATTCACATTCACCCCGAGCTTCATTATAGTTAAACCTTTATCCAAAATAAGGATTTGACTATAGAGATGATATAAATTAATGTACTTGAAATTAATCATCTATTGTCTCCTGCAGTTTACCTGTGCCCAATACATTAAGTGTGGGTTTATTTGGTTTGACAGAGACGTTTAATAACTGTGTTTACATCTCATTAATGCAATAACGGTTTCTCAAAAATATATGTCAATTACATGTTATTTTTACAGTTAATCACATTTTATGCTACTTAATAATAATTATTAAATCAAAATCTGTTTGTGCTTAGTTCCCCTAAGATAATAAAAATCAAATAATATATACTGTTAATAATATTTATTGGGCTAAATGGCCGAGTGTCTGTGGAGCTCTGGCGCTCCCGGCGGTGACATGGATGTTTGAGCGGTTCGGAATCCACTTTAAACCGTAGGTCTCTGTCTAATATGATTGTAGAACAACGAGCATAACCCTACCCTGTAAAAAGAAAACATCTCCTGCCTAGAAATCTGCCAGCAGGCAGACGGCCTGAATTTTCTTATAGGCTGATGATGAATAATATTGGCACAAGAGGTATTTACTAAATTAGTTCTTCATTGTGCGTAACAACCCCCATGGTGAGCGAAGGCCGTCGGTACTGGCAGATTTGAGGCAGAATCTTTCTTTTTTACAGGTGCCAGTCAGCCCATGCGCGTTGTTCTGCAATTAGACCGGACCTCTGTTTAAAGTGAATTTCGAACCACAAACATCCATGCATAGCCGGGACTCGAACAAGAAAACCTGTGGCACCGAGCACCAAGAGCATAATTTAGTTCATATAACTATATTAAACTTAAAACTTATTATACTTAACATAAACTTAATGAATACATAATTGATTGAGAGGCCTGAATGGCCGAGTGGCTGGCGCTCGGTACCACAGGTTTCGGGTTCGAGTCCCGGCGGTGCCATGTTTGTTTGTAGTGGTTCGATCCACTTTAAAAAGTAGGTCCCGGTCTAATAGGATCGTAGAGCGTTGCGGGGGGCATTGTTACTCCGCGTCCGTGGCTTATCTTCAAGTTACACGCGCCCCCTGGGTAATGCAAAGTGAGTACGTCTGTGCAGCACTGCCTTAAGGCATCCAAAGACCAAGCTGTCCAGTGTTTTCCAGCTGCATTAGAAAAAAATAATAATTGATTGATTTGTTATTTCTCCAAATTATTAGTCCTAAATCAATAAAAACGTAAAGATATTTGAGATCTCAGGGCCCATTCCATTACCTTGGGTAACATACTTTACCACCATACTGAAATCAGCTATCATCCAGCCCAACAAGGAAAAGAAAGCAAATAAAGAATTTCATGAGGTATGAAATGAATTTAATAAATGCTCTAGTGCATGGTTATACTTTTTTGGTAACCAAACGCAAAAATTATGAGTTAAATAGCTTTTTCATTTATCGATTTTTTTTCACGTTTGGGACCAAATATGGTTGTTTCAAGTACCTCTTGATCCAAATAGGCTTGTGCATTTTAATATATCATGTAGCAACAATACATTTACTTTGATGAAAAAAAAAATTTAAATATAACTTTTTTAAAAATAGAATGCGTTTTTGGTATTAACATAAAATAATGTAAAGTAAAAGAAAACATAAGCACACTAATAAGTATTACTACTTTTTATTAAATGTTTTGTGTAGATTTTTTTTTTTCTTCAACTATTCCAGAAAATTTTACGCTGTGAAATATTTGAAAAAAATTTCTTTGCCAACTGATGGATTGATGGATCATATACTGATACTGATGATCAACGAAAAACGGTATAACAAATGTGGCTATACATACATTTATTTATAGATGTGACACAACAAATTCCTGAAATATTTTTTTTTAAATCCTTACTGATTTTCCCCATTTAAGATAATATTTTGTGTCACTTGTTAACAATTTACATTTTCAATATTATACAAATTTTTAACCGCAGATTTTTTTTTTCAGTGATGTTAATTTAATTTTCATTAATATTTACAATGAGATCAACTTTTGTTTCCCAGAAAAATATCTAATAACATAGTTTCCAACATTTCAATTCCAAATTTCTTCTATACATTTTTAACGAACTAACAACGGTGAAGTATGAACTTTAATAAATAAATAATAATAATACTGTAATTCCCAGCGGAGGAAGGAATTTGTAAATCATGTAAAAGTTAGCCATGCTTTCATTAAAGGATGCGTATATCATGGGCGCTTAATATGTATGAGTGGATAGAATGAATAGAATAATGCATAATAGAAATATTTATAGTAATAAATAGTTAAAATATTTTCCTGGTATAAATTAATAATTGTCTAGCAGCTATATCAAACGAAAATTTTTTAATTTGTTTCGTATAGCTTAAAGTTTGTAATATCTTTTTCCTCTTTTTCGTGTATAACTGAATACTCCAACTCCCCGACTCCAACTCACACCTTTGGTAGAACATTGTAGTTGTAATACGCTGGTTCGCCTGTGCACATCCCTATTCACAATGGATAACGTTAAACATGCTACGTATTTGATGCTCCAGTGGCTGATCACATCAGCATATATATATATACTAGCAGAACCCAACATACGTTGCCCTGATAAAAAAAAAATGCATTGTAGACAATAACGTATCGCGAAAATATTCTCTATGTTCCAATGTATGTGCGTACTAATTTTCATGGATATAGTTTGAACGGTATATAAAATGAAATGCTGCAGCAACGTCTGGTGGCAAGTAACAATAAAATGGATAGCGTGAACCTATTTTCCATACTCGAATACATTATTACCAATTTTCGCAGCGATTTATTGAACGTATAGAAGTTAATATACTGAAAAAAGTACTTTGTTACTACTTTTACTACTTTGTTATAAATCGTCACCAGATGGTGATCTGGTGGCAACTTCTTACAACAAAGAGAATAGTATGAAAATATTCTCCATGTTTTGTCAAACGCAAACAAAAATTTCGTCAAAATCGGTCAAGCTGTTGAAAGAGTTCAGTGACAAAAACATGTACAGAAGAACCCGAGTGCAACCAGGTCCAATTGTGAATCTAAACTATCCAGGGATCCACTCAAACACAAACAAAAAATTTCATAAAAATCCGATCAAGCCGTTTAGGATTGAATCAAACACGTACCAGTTCACCCTGCCGGGTCCAAATGTGAATCTAAACCATCCAGGGACGCACTCAAACACACACAAAAAATTTCATCAAAATCAGTCAAGCCGTTTAGGAGGAGTTCAGTGACAAACACATGTACAGAAGAAATGTATATATAAAGATATAGGGAATGAATCTCTGGGAATTAATTGGATACATTAAAATACTCAATGTAAGAAAAGAAAAATATATTCTATTGAATGAATATAAATTTATCAAATCACGTAAATGGAAAATTAAATTTAGAGAATTTTTTAACAAAAAATTTAGAAAAAAAAAAAAAAAACTTTTTTTCCCAGAAGTTTTTAAGTTTAATTTGTCCATTCTGTGGAAATAATTAGCATAAGAACTCGTAACAGATAATGATTGAGTTATTATGGAAGATAAATTCTCCTGTTTCTATTTTATTCTTTTTGTAGAATGGATTCCTTTAAAAAACGATGAATATTGGAAATGATTTTTTTTTTTTTTTTTTTTTTCCTATACTGAGGTTTGTATTGCTGATGAGCGTTTTTTTGAGATTAAATTCTGAGTTTCGTTAGATTTCTTTCAAATGCTTGTTATTTGTTACGGTTATTTTTTTTTAATCACTTTGAATGTTAAAACTATTTCATTATCAAGTTGCGATGGCTTCTTTACAGCTTTCAGATTTTAGAGTAGAATTTTTCATCCAGGATGCATGAAATTGATTGAATTATTTATTTTATTTTCTTAGACGCGTTCTGTAAAATTTTTTATACAGATATAAATTTTTATAAATTGATCATTTGAAAGTTTTCGTAATTTTTTTATTTATTATGTTCGTAGGACTTTTGGCAGCGTTAATGACTTTTAGATGCTTCATTGTTACAATTATTGGATTATAACATCAGATATCTCTAAATTATTACAGCTAACTCAAGCATAAATCTCAAAGTCAAGTCTAAAAAATATGGTTTTCCAAATTATTATTGTGTATAAATTATTATTGTATATAAATCATTCCAAAATTTCTGTTTCAATTTCTAGATCCCCCTGCTTTTCTTTAAATTTTTTATGGTTGTTCTTTGTTTCTTCAAAAGTTCTTTGATGATTCATATACATATATATATTCTGTTTAAATATAAAGGCTTGACAGCCCAAATTCACCCTTTGAAAACCAAATTCATCTCTTTGCATTTCAAATTCAATTTTTTGCAAATAAAATCCACCTTCTTGTATTTCAAATTCAACTTCTTGCAAACCAAATTCAACTTTTCGCAAATCAAATTCAAACTTTTGTATTTCAAATTCACTC
Organism: Caerostris extrusa; assembly: GCA_021605095.1. Classification (NCBI taxonomy): domain Eukaryota; kingdom Metazoa; phylum Arthropoda; class Arachnida; order Araneae; family Araneidae; genus Caerostris; species Caerostris extrusa. The sequence continues at coordinate 5,797 of BPLR01009185.1, forward strand.
TTATGAAAATTAGTCTTATTTATATGTTAGTCCATGTACATACGTATTTTTACAAAAACGTATATGCAAACGTCTAAATATGTATTTTTGCATCAGTAATCATGTACTGGGGTAAAGATGTATGCTTGATGGATTTTCCTTTTATACTCTCCGCATCAAAATGTTTGTTCGATTTATAAATTAATATCAGATTAAGGAAATAAAGTGGTAAGAGTGGCTTAAAATACGTTATGTTCTACTCCTATAAAATACTTTTATGCTATATGTTGATTTATTTTCATTCTTTTTCTACAGAGTTATGTGGAAGAAACTATAGACTAACAATATAATAGAGCGCGTTTCCTATTCTAAAGGGATAAAAAGCTGGAAAAAGTATCTGCCGTCCTTATAATACTAGAGTTACCTCTAGAAAACGTAAACATGCTACGAAGCGATTCGGAAAATTCAGAGAAATGCTGGAAATTCTTCTCTCAAATCATACGTTTATTTAACTATATGCTTACTAAAAACAAATAGATACAAGAAATGTTATTTTGTTTATAACTCTGATAATTTTTTATGAAATATAATAAAACATTGGAAAAAAAATTACACAAAAACTATTAACGAAATATAAATAACAAATATTTGGAAACATTAAATTTACAGCTAGAAAAAAATGAAAAATTTCTTTTTGAAAATCGTTATGTGATAGGAAACTCCCCCCTTCGCTCCAACAGTAAAGATTGTTGCCAAAAATCGCCAAGCCATCAACGCATATGTTAAGCTGCAAAGTAAAAGTCAGGTGAGGAATATATTCGCCCAAAATTAGCGAGCGCTCTATCACACAGGGTGTTTCATATTGGATGGCACAAATAGAAAGCATACCCGTGAACGCTGTAATTATTTTAGTTTGATAAATCAAATTTACAGTGAAACTACAATTATCCAAGTTTTTAAAGATGTTTTATATGTCGATGACAGGCAAATATCTATGAGGTATTCCAATTTCTGACACACTCATGATCGAATATCCTGTGTTAATGATTTGAGCACTCCAGTTGCTGTAACTCCTGGAGAAATGGAGGCACGAACACTTTGTATTAAATAAAACTCTGCAGGGAAAAATCACAAGGAGTTACATCAATGGATCTCGGCGGCCAACAAAGCAATGCCATATCGTTTGATCCAACGATGGGGTAGACTTATCGTTCAGAATACTGACATACATTTTTATGCCAATGTAGTGGAGCACTATCTTGCTGCAGAATGAAGCCGGTACCGCTTCCTCCAACTGAGAAAATAACCACTCTGATAGCATATCTTGATAAATGCACCTGTTAATCGATTTTCCACGAAGGAAAAAAAAGGACTAAAATCACAACTGTTGGAAACGAAGTATACCTTTGGAGAATCAAGCTGACATTCCGTTACACCATGTGGATTTTCCGCATTCAAAAATTTTAAATTATGGCGATTAACTTTGCCCGAAACATGAAAAGTGGATTCATCCGTAAACACAAGTTTGTTCGCGTATCCATTTTATCTCCAGCATATCATGCAAATTCTCAGAAAGCTTTACGCAACTGTTTGTCAGAGGGATTTAAAGCTTGTATCATCTGAAAGGTGCATGGCTGGAATTATAGAAGTTTCAACTAATACACACCACACCGTTGTATGAGGGACATTGAGTTCAAAACGTTCGCAAAAACGTTTCACGAATTTTTTTTTTTTTTTTTTTAACTACTTCGGTTTGGCTGCTGTTCGTCATGGGTTGATTTTCTTATGCAAGCAGATCGTGACGTTCTGTGGTTCGTTACAAAAATTTCATGCTTAAATAATTTACTCTTTATTTTCTCGTCAGTTACAACCAATCTATGGCATTGTTCATTTTGATAAGAAATAGTTTTATTTGCCACAAATCAAAGCAAACTTCTATATTCTTTTGGATGAAGAAACTCATCACACAAGCTGCAAAAACACATGCTTTAATACAAAGGTAATATTCCTTGCTGCCGTGGCCTGTCCCAGAGATGGAACCACATAAAAAAAAAAAAGCCGTTTTTGATAGTAAGGTTGAGATTAGGCCTTTTATTATTCAAAAGCAGCTAAGAGAAATTCAAAGAAACATAGTAGACCCTTGTGACAAAGCCAGTAGAAATCACCCAAAACGATTATGTATTTACTTTAAATGCAAAGTTAATTCCTTCCATTACAAGGTTATGGTCTATAGAGAGCAAAAATATCATGATGCCAACAACATGCCTCTCCCACACACACACACACACACACAAAATTCCATTGCATTACAGGTTATTCCATAGTAGCAACTAATAGATCTAAAGATGGATAGAATTTCCAACCCAGCATTCCAATTGTGTTGTCAAACTCCTTCTTTAATAAGCATTACATCAAGTTTCACCTATCAAAATAGACTAACTTATTCATGCTGTTTAGTTTAAATTTCATTCAATGAGTTAAATATCGAAACATTAAATGACACTTTTCTGATTTTTCAGCTGTCAGAAGACATCATGCATATTGGTGGGGGAATGATTGTATGCTGCCACACATGAAAAGGTAGTGCTTCGATATCTTATAAAGCAAATGGAATTCATTAATTGTGCAAGAGAATTCATATAATGAAAAAATGAATCCTTGAAATTAGTAACAAAGCACACAAAAACATTTTTAAAAAAATAGAACAGTCATTATGCAAATGACAACCATTTTGATTTGAAAGGAGTATTATATATTTTTATTACGTATAAAAGAAATTAAATGTAACACGCATGTATCCTTGTACTCAATTTCTTGCACATGCATATATAACAAATACACATGTACCAGTATTTTAGAACATTGAACACTTCAACTCCTATTTACTAAATAAATTGATATATAGGCTGATGGTACCAGTATCTTAAGAGGCTCAACTTAGGACTGCAAAATATACTATATTCTTTAAAATATGTTTATTGTACGCATTATAATAAATTCTAGGATTTTTCCACAAACCATTAGTTCTAGACAAGCTTCGCACATTTAAAAAAAAAATTATATGTTCAATGCTATCATTAATTTTTAAAGTAAATTGGGGTGTTTTTTAATCTAGTCATTTTGAGGGAATCAGTTTATATGCAGAATATAGTCAAAGCAATTTTCAAATTTCAAAATATTTTAGCAATTGTTTCAAAAAGCAAATTTTAAAGTCATAATTAATTCCCTCAAGTAGAATAATTCAATTTAATTCATAAGAAATTCATTTATATGTATAAAAATAGTACTACTATCTATATATAAATATTAAATGCCCAAATATAAATAATTTAAATTGTCATCAAAATAGATAACTTACTTCAGCAATTACCAGCAAACCAAAGAAATGTGCTCTACTCTTCTAGGTAAAATTAAAATTTGCATCTTTAAGGTAAGCAAAATTCTTATTTACACTATTTAAAAAATATCTTTCTAAAAACCTGCTTATAAATTATGCAAAAAAAAAAAAACCTTCAAATTTTATTAAATCAAAACAAATCACACAATTCATGAAATAAATTTTATTTATGCCAATAAAATTATTAAAAATATGACTACTCATAAATAAAGATGGGAAACAAACATAAGATTTGCATTTGTTCCAAGCTCAGATGAAAACATCACACACAGAACCAAACTTTCAAATGAGATTTGGCCTCTTTAAACCACAAAACTTACAAAAGATACTGTTGTGACTTAATAAAATATTTCTCAATTTAAATAACTTGCTGTATGTTCAAGAATAAAAAATTCATTGCATAATAAATATACAAATTGTAATATTGAAAATAATGTGTTATAAATTAAATGCAAGTTGATCACAAACAGCAAGAAATGGTAAATATCCAATTTAACTTCAAAAATTAATAAATCAATTTTGTGTTAGGGGTGCTAATCAGAAATAACAATAAAATGCTAATCAGATATATGTAGCTGCTTTGAAAGAAAAAGGATAATAGTTAGTATAGAACTTTTTCATCTAGTTTTTCTTTCAATATGATATCATCTAAAAGTTTTAACTTTTAAAAATGAAAGTTCTTTATCCCAATTAAAATCCTCCAAAATGACATTTTCTCCCCTATGACACCTCTTGTTTTTAATCTATCCAATTTGATCATTTATCATTTTTCCATGCTGTGGTTGAACAATACAAATATTTTTTAAGCTAATTAAATATGAGAAAATATTAATTTGCATAGCATTTCTTTTTTAATTTTGGCCAATGCACTAATACAAGATATAAAAATTCAAATACTTAACAGTGTAAATTTCACTTGGTTTAAACTTTTAAAACAAAGAAAAATTCAGTAAAGATATATAAAACACATTCAAAAATACTAATAAGAACTTAATAAAAAGCAGTAAAAGTTATCTATAGAAACAGATGTATAATTTTACTAAATTCATAGCAAAATAATTGATGAATTTAAAAATTTTTGTAAATGGTATTTGCAAAATAACACTGAATCGTTACACATCAAATGTGCAAAAAATCTTTTTTTTTTTTTTTTAAATTTACAATTCAGTTCTATCTATTGATCATTGCAGTTTAAAATATCTACATGCATTGCTATTGTGAAATTTGTAATATAGATAAAATAATTATTCAACATAAATTTCATAAATGTAATAATTAAAATTAATACTACAACACAGGCTTCAATGTAATACTTTTACCCTTGATTATAAACTTAAAATGGTACAGTTTGCAATACTTCAATCAATAAAACTCAATTTATAATTTGAATTAGATTAAAAACACACAAAATTTGCCAACAATTCAATGAAATAGTATACAATGAAATTATTGCAACATGAATAATAAAAGACTTGCAATGATAATAAAACAATAAAAACAATCATTTACAAAATTTTGTTAAAGCCCATGGAATGTGTGCTTGTATACCATCAGGCTATGTGAACTACAATTTCATAAAGGCTCTTGTAATATCTCTTTTAAGATACTTGCTTCAGTGTTCTATGGTAAAGCTAATCAGCATTCACAGCATAAAGCACAGAAAATGTTTCCATTTTATTTACTGTACTTGAAAAAGAAGCCTTTCTACAGCTGCATTGACGTCTCCAAATGTTGCAATCAAAGCTAAAAAAATTAATATATTATAAATTAAAATTTCTTAGTAATATTTACTTATTTATTTATTAATTAATGTTTATAATTATTATTTATATAATTTAATTACTTTACAAGAAATTTTTGTTTTATAAGTTTGGAGAAACATTTGATGATGTTCGACTAAATATTTCAAGAAATAGTCAGAAGCTAAGAACTTCAAAACCAGAAACCCCAAGTGAGAAATCGGAATCAAGCATTTTTAAGTAATCCAAAAATTGTTTAAAAATCAAAATACTGACTCTCTTATAACAGTAATGTTTATTTTTCCTAAATTCTAAGCACAAATGTTAAAATTAAATGTTAAAGAGGTAATTCAATTCTTTCCCTCAATAATAAAAGTAGAGCAAAGGCAGTTACGGCTTTACTAAGTAAGTGTTAAGATGCTTTTATCATTAACAATGAGAGGAGATCTTACAGAAACTAATCTATTATTAAGAAATAAATAAGATTTAATGTATTACAAATATGATATCTTTGTGCTAAAAATGTATAATTTTCTATCTTCTTTTCTTCTATATTTTATCTTCAGCTATTCCAAAATATTTTTGGTACCTGTTAAGTTGGTACTGTTATTTTCATATAATATGTGTAAATTTAATAAGCAAATTTAGAGCACAAGAAAGTCATGCATTTCATCGAATATAAATATTACATTTTAAAGTTGTAAAAAATATTTTGTTAGGTAAAAACTGTTTTATATATATATAAATACAAGTTCAATAAAAGTCATTGAATTTATTTCACAAATTTTTCTAAATCAATTAATGAAGATCATAGTATATATAATTACTTAAAAAAAAAAAAAATCAAAAATTTTTTGCCAAATATTTTAAATTATTAAAACATGTATAATGATGACTTATTAAGTAAACAAATATAGTGTTTTCTTTCCCTCTTACCTTGCAAATTAGCTTGCTTATTGACAAAACCCATCACTTGCATCTGTTCTAATTGACTCTTGTATCTTTCTTCATAAGGGCTATCATTCTAGAAAATTAATCATATTCAGCAATAGTGTAAAAATATTTAAATTAATAAGTTTCATTTTAATTAGTCAAAATAAGACAATTTTAATGGAACTTTTATTTTGCTTTCAGTAATAAACATCAAGCAGCATTAATGACTATGACTAATATAATTTAAAGGACTATTATAATATAAGCTATAGAAAGAATTTGTATAAAGAATTTTTGGCTAAAAAAAAGTTCAGAGCCTTTAAATAAATACTGAAATACAATCACTTTTATTATATTAATTATTTAAAATTTATAGAAAAATTAATGTCAATTTGATTAGAATTACTGTGGAGAAATATAACAAATGGTGATTATCATACTAAATAGAGTGTGCTGAACTATTTAATGTAGAATTAAAGCGAGATTACTATATTGAATTAAACAATGCTGCTAAGAAAAATTAATAGCTGAAGACCAATGTTGATTGAACATTTAAGAACAAATAATTAAATAAAATAAATGAATCATTAACTTCGAAATACATTCTCGATGATCATAAAAAAAAATTCGTAATTTCTTAAGGAGAAAAATTATTATTTCTAAAAACTTTATTTTTCTACATGAATATGTTTGAAGAACTTTAAATGAGTAAATAAAGGTAATTATATTAATTTTGATTGCACGATATTTGTTTACAAATTTTATTAAAAAAAAATTTGTATTCAGAATAATTGCTTTACTACTAAAATAATCTTCCACATACTTTTTTTTTTTTCTTCTTTTTTTTTTATAATTTGAGATCTTTGATTTATTATGAAAAAGCTATATTTTTATATAGTGTTATTTTATAAATGATAAGCAAAGTAGATATGATCATTATTTAACAGTGCAATTAAAACATTAATAGAATTCAGGAAGATATTATATCATCATAAAAACAACAGTTTAATTAAGAATATTTTTTAAACGTTTACACAAAATCTAATAGATATTTATCAGAATGGCTACAGAAACAGTGAAAAATTTCCCTGACTAAACTTACAACATTTCTCTGACTTACAGCTACTAATTATGTTAGTTTCCTGGTTTTCTCCCTACTCAGAATCACTATTGTGCACAACATACATCCCTAAAAATACTTTTACTAATTATTTAATAAGAAAAAAATAATGTATTTTTCTGAAATTTAATTTTAAAAAGCAGAGCATCCTAAAATATATATTAAAACAATATATTACAGTAAACAAAAATCACCAAACACATGATTGACACAAAAATGCTCACATTGACACTTTTCCCTGATTTCTTGTTTCTGTTGCCACCCTGTTTATTGTTTGAAAGACAGACCATAAAATAATCAACATTATATATTTTATAAATGAATAGGGAAAAAAAATATTTTATTTAAATGTTTTTTTTTTTTTTTTCATTCTAATGCAGCTGCAAACACTTAAACAACTTGGTCTTGGATGCCTTAAGGCAAGCGCTGCACAGATGTTACTCACTTTGCATTACCAGAGGGCGCGTTTAACTTGAAGATAAACCCCGGACGCGGAGTAGCAATGCCCCGCAACGCTCTACGATCCTATTAGGACCGGGACCTACTGTTTAAAGTGGATTCTGAACCACTACAAACATTCATGGCACCGCCGGACTCGAACCCGAAACCTGTGGTATTGAGCGCCAGAGCGCTAGCCACTCGGCCAGCCATTCAGGCCCTATTTAAATGTTAATTTTTATATAATTATCCCAGAATTAAACTTGAAGTCTAACAAATTTGTTTCACTTGAAATTAAAATTATTTCTCTTCACAACTGAAATAATTTCTTAGTTTAGTCTAACTGCATATGAAACAATGACAATTTAAAGTACGCCACATAAATTATACATATAAAAATTAATGACACAAAACAAAAATTAATAATTCAAAATAATTTCCATTACTTAATTTCAATTAATTATTAAGGGTTTTAATTACTGGATTGTGCCTCAATAAATAGATTAAATATAAAGTGATCTACACATGGCAAATTTAAACTCAATAATATTTTTAAAAATATATAAATTTTACTAAAGCAAAACTTAAGTTGCAGATTTTTACATCTACCACTTAATGTATCTACAAAGGGCCATAGATTTGCGTTGAAATAACATCTGAAAAGTATAATACTCATAAAAATATATAACAACCTCAGTTATCATTTAAAAAAGCAGTCTTTTTTTTTTTTTTTTTTTTTTTACATTTTGTCCCTGGGCCATTACATTCACCATATTGCGCATGAAGAGACTGAATGTATCTTGACAACTGGTATTTAACTCACTAGGCTCATTTGCACTGTTGGCTGAGATGTTACTACGTTCTTCAGCAACTCTTGATATCAATGGTGTAGTTGGAGGTTGTCCAGGAAACCTGATAAAAGAAATCGTAATTTTTTACTAAGCTTCTTCAGTAATAATAATAATCTATTACATTTCAGCACATTTAATAGAAAATTCATAATAATTTCTTGTAGATCTAATGTTCACTTAAAAATTTTATTCTAGATTAAAAAATGAGGAAAGTACAAGCTGGGAACTTATAAACATAATTGTATTATTACTTCTGGCATAAAAATCATTTACATACTTGGAAAAATACAAAACAAATCTTTAATAGAAAAAGTTAAGATTATAATTCAGAAAAGAGACTGAATGAAAATATTATACTGGCATTAATTTAATAATAATCATAACAAATAATTAAAATCTTTTTTTTGTACAGATATGAATAGTTTTTTGTAAAATCTTAAACAATTTAGCTGATATTAATTTATTATTTTAACAAAAAGTAACTCTGACTTCAAAATTAAACTAAAATATTTATGTGTTCATGATATTTCAAAATGAAATAAAATCAAAATGGAGATCATCATCAGTTATTTTCATTATTTCATTCAGTTATAACATTCATTTTCATTTTCATAAAAAAAGTGATATTAAAAGTTGTTGACTAGATTTAATAAAATAAATTGTGCCAATATGGATTATTTTTTTTTTTCTCTTTTTAGTATCAAAATACTATTCACACAGATTTGAAGCCTTAATAAATAATTGATATCTGTTCAGAAAATGTTAATGATTTTTACACTTTTAAAATCTTAATTATTTTCTATAAAAAAATATAAATTTCCTGATGCAATGATCAAGATGTTAAAATATTTTTGGTTTGAAAACCACATTGCTTTTAACTAAGTAAAGCATTTTGATTAAAATCAAATGATACAAAACAAGATAATTACAAAAAAAAATTAAATTTATTTATTTAAAACAGTTTGATTACAAAATCAAATTATTTTCAATCAATTAATCCAAGCAAAATAATCATTAAAAATTTATTTAAATGCATATTATACTAAAAATAACATTTAGATGTAAATGTATTGTAAATATATAGTAGATAGTAAAATTTAACAAAAAAATTAATAAATAAAATAAAATAAAAAATCTTTTTTTTAATATACTGAAACTAATAACTAATCTATTTATAATAATATTAATAAATATCTTTTTATAAACATAAGTAAGCATTATTTATGAAGAAAAACTATGATCCTATTAATTAAAGTAAATGCTCACATATTAAAAACATCTGGAGCTGCTTGTTGTAACTGATCCAAACCTTGGTGAATATTCATCATAGCAGATAATGCTTGAGGGTTTGTTATGAATTTTTGCATTTCAGGATTCTGCATCTAGATTTCACACAAACAAAATGTTTAAAAAGTAAAATATATTTTATTATGATGTTTATAAAATACATTTTACTTACATCATAATAAAGAATCAACACACATCATGACAATAAATTTTTGCTTGTTTTTGCCACCTCTCTCTTAAGCAGAAAAAATTTACTGGCCCTATGTATTTTTTAAAAATTGAATTAATTGTACTATAGCCTATTTTAAAAAAACACGAATAGCAATTGTTTAGACACAAAATATTCAGAACATTAGCTTCTAAAAGAAAATAATAATATTCTTTAGTTGCAATTAACTAATAAACAGGGCGATTCAGAACTAGGTTTCCAAACTTCTATTTTTTAATTAAATTCCTAGGAAGGGTATATACGACCTCATATAAAACATATATGACACCTAGATTAATATGCCAGGTTTAGTGCTTTTCAGATGCAATAAATTTTATACAGACAGTGATTTTTGAGCATCCTCGCTGAAACTTTTCATTTCACACATTGATGTAACAGCAATACAATATGCATCTGGCTTATGGAGCTGCTTGGGCAATGGGCCAACCATACAGAACTTGTGCACACAATGATATTTGATGAGGATGTTACCAGAAATTTTGAATGGTTGCATCAGAAGTTATCTAGTTTCCAGAGAACCCTTATTCATGAATAAACAATAGATTCTGAACATGGAGCAGAATATGCTTAGTGTTATGCTTATGTACAGGACAAACAAGCATAAATATGTAAGCTGAAGGGTATGAAGCTTTGAGACTCCTTGCAGCATCTGGAAAATTCCACATGAAAACAACATGCATTCATAATGCACCTTACATACTTTACTTACTGTTGACTGTATTGATATACATTAATTAAGATGTTCTCTTTGAGAGTTGAGCAGTTTGTAAACTACTACATTACATATGTAAATATAAAAGCAAGAGATATTGTGTATAAGTGTGTGTATTTTTTATAAATTAGAAACTATAAAAAAGACCTCAGAGATACTATTATTTTTTTTTTTTTTTTTTTCCTTATTGCCGTTCTGAACCATAATAAAAAAAAATTATCAGAATCTCAGATTGTATATCTGAAAATCTTCTCCCCCATAAAAAAAAATTCTTGCTGGAAAGAACAAAAAATTAAATTGCAAGACAGCAAATACATCAAAGTTTTTCGCATGTAACTATCAATATCACCTACAATTTTCAAGTCATTCTGGAAAACAGACATATTTAAATCTCAAATCCTACACATTCAGAACTCTACAGATTTAGTTAATTTTTTTTTGAAATCAACAGGAAGTCGTATATAATATTTTATTTCAATATAAAAGGTATGGAAAAAGAAAAAAATTTAAGATAATTTTGGATACCATACCATTTTTGTTCCTTTTATAATAACTAAATGATGATAATAATAAAATCAAAGTACTATTTTTATTTATTTATTTTTGCAACATGAAATGATTTAAAAATTAACTAATAATTCTTTTTGTATCCCTCCTCTTACAACTTCATTTACTTAAGTTTTTCTGCATATTTTCATCCCTTTTTACATTAGCAATAAAAATTGTTGCAATCTGTTTACATTTTTACAACTGCCATACATAAGTTTGTATTAATTTTAAGATAGAGAATAATTAGAATCCTTAAAATAATTAGAATCATCAAAAGATATTTGTTTTAACAATTATTTTTAATTTTCACATTTTCTTCATGAGTGAACAAAGAGGGTATCTTTGTTCCCTATCAATTTTTTTTTTTACCTTTGCAATTAAATAAATTTCACTTTCGTTAGCAACAAACAATTGAAAGAATTGTCATAAATATAAAATGGCAACTTACTTGTTTAATAAATGTTGGTAAAGCATGTTGCATCCAACTTTGAACACCAGTATTATTGGAAAATATTGGATTGTTAAGCATTACCTAAAAATTATATTTATGTAAGATTCTTACTTGAAAATCAAGATGAATTAAAAATCATATATAATATCAAATTGCAGAAATAATAATAATAATAACAATGATTCATTATTAATGAATTTATATAAATACAATATCTAATATCTTTTTTATAGATATCTAATTTTTAATGCTATTAATCAATTTGCTTATTATATTGCTATTAAAACAAAAAAGATTCATAAAATTAGTCTAAAATTATTATCTGAACTGAGGTTCCAACTTAGTTAACCTTTGTTAGTTTCACTAACAAAAATAGATCATGAAATGTCTGACATTAATTTTTTTGAAATTTACACTACATTTACATCAGGACTAGAATATTAACTGGCCAAAGTAGTAGAATTTATTTCAAATGATTTTTATAAATCAAGTAAGAAAATTTTAAATTCTTTTAAGTATAGCAAAGACCAGGTTGATACTCATAAGAAAAAAATAGTAGAATCAATATGCTTCATAGACTTTAGAACACTTTATGAATACAAAGTTTTGCATAAACAAAGATTTTTGAGTATATCAAATAGGAAATTGATATTAGTCACATGTCACATTTATGAAAATTGTTTATTGATTTTTTTTTTTTTTCACTGAAGAAATAAATTTATTCAACTTACTCATTTTAAATTTTAATTAACTTTTTTTTTCTCCTATTTCCTTTCTTTTTCAATTCTGCAATTTTTCATATATAAATCATTTGAAAGTAAATTCTGAGTTTTCAGTTTAGATAGAATACGTACTTATTCCAAATAATTTTCTCTTCAACTCTAAAAGTAGAATATGATTGTTTTATTCTGACTAATACAATCATGAATGTTTTTTTTCCTGAAATACTTGCACATGAAAAAGCAAAATTAGTAATATTAAAAAAAAAAAGGCTCAACAATACCTTCCATAAGTTATTATCCAAAATGGAAGAAGAGTATGTTTCTAGAAGAATATATTTATAAATTTACGTCATTTTATTGCTTATAATGAAGGTAACATAAGATAAATAAAAGAGACCTTGTGGAGAGTTAAGCTTGCACTTTCTGAATTGCCAATTTGCATATTGAACTATCACTTAATGAGATTGGTTACTAATACAGTGTTTTAATTGTATAAAGATTTTTTAAACTAAATTTTCTCGAAAATTATTTAAAAAATGGGTGCTATTGAGATCATTGATTTATTTGTTAATTTCAATCAATTTTGACATGGTAGATAAATTATATTTTTAAATTTTAATTTGTGGTTAAAAGTATCACAATTTCAAAAACTGAAATGCTAATTTGCAGGAGAGCAAAACTTAACAAAATATAAATATTCCATATAAATGCTGGGATATATTCTATTTTAAAAAAGAACCATAAGTTTAGACTTAATGAAATAAAAGGCATTGGCTTTAACTTAAATCATTCAGTGAATAAATGCAACAAAAAGAGAAGAAAAAGAAAAATTGAGATGTTTTATCATCAGAAACATATGAACACAAAAATCAAAGGAGAACAAACAAGAAGAATTTTTTTTTTTTTTTTTTTTTTTTTTTTTTTTTTTTTTTGCAACCAATTTGCATGCCAAAAATTAATGCTGATATTGACCACACATAAATTCTATAACAAAACCATCATAGCATTTGCATAACAAAAATTCTGGAGGCCTTGCATTCAATCCTCTCTCTATAAAAAAATTTTTTTTAGAAAAGTGTTCAAGATTTGAAATGCAAATAAGCTGCAGCAAAGAAACTTAAAATCGTTTAATAACTATAAAAATGAAAATATTGAATGGCAAAATTGCAATGTTAAATAAATAAAAATTGTATACAATGCTCAACAACAGTCGACCACAAAATTAATCCATCTTATCAAGAAACATGCACCTTCAAGATTTTATAAACCTATTAATTTTGCTTTCAAGATGACTGGATATAACACAAAAACACATTTAGTGACATATGTTGATAAAATGGAGAAGAAAAAAATAACCTGTTTAGAGAAAGCAATGTATGAGATTGAAGAAAAAGATGGCAGTGTAAGCTTTTTTATAAGGCAAAAACAACTTGCATGATAGGATGTGACTGTTAGCAATAATATGGCTATTGAGCAAGTGATTAGCTGACCAAAATGGTTAAAATTTGTCTGATCGGGTAGTATTATTGTCCATTGTGAACCAATATATGTATTATCCGATTAGGAAGATTTTTGGTCCGCTATGGAATTTCTGCTAAATAATAGCATGGGAAAGTCAAACAACCTTGTGGAAAATGGTGAAGTAAATTACTATTTCTTTGAAGAGATGGAACTCCCACAGTATGGAAAATTTATGACAGTTTCAAATTAAGAGGGGAAACATATTGACAATCATAAGTTTGGAGACTACAGATTAGAGCAGTACTGGCAAAAAAATTATGTGTTTAAAAGTATAATACTCTTGAATTCTTTATTTTATTGCCATTTAAAACTATTGTTGTTACAGATTGAATTAATTCTGAGGAGTTTATTAAGGATGATATTGTGAGGTATTTTGATATTGACAGAGTTTTCCTGGTGTGAGTCTATTTACAGTGAAGTGAAATTCTTTTCTTTTTGTCAAATATATTAATCTGCGGCGAGTTTGGGATGTTAACGAGGCTTGAAGGAAACCAGCTTGAAGTTTATACAAGCTTTTTTAAATAAGCTCTATTGGATAAATACCAACATATTTTTGGAAAATTCAGAAAGCTGAAAGCAATCACATCATCAACATTTCCAAAAAGCATGTTTAGGAAATAGGCAATTTTTTAAAAGTAGAATAGGTAAAGATTAGTCAGTATTTATGAATATTTAATTCCTTGTGCAATATCTTAAATTTAGATGTTAAGATTCTTATTATGATAGAGTTATAATAACGAAAGACTACAAAGTTTTATTCAGCAGTCGAAGTTTTCTTTAAGAATATTATGATAGTCATTTAAGACGAACATTAGTAAAGCAATCTTTAAAATCATTTGATATTTATAGAAGAGATATTGTTTGAAAAATCATTTAAAAATTTTAAAACACTTTAATTGTAGTTAATAGTCTATGTGTATGAACATATCATGATGACAGTAGAAAGATTAAAAAATATCTTGCTTGGTTTATCCATATATTAGAGGTACCACAAGTGATAAAGTGAGAGGCTATTGGAAATTTGTGAAATTTTAAACAAAATTTTGAATTAGGAAATTTGATGGAGTGGTTACTGATTTTAAGGAATTTATTAAAAAATATATATTTTTTTTTTTTTTTTTTTTTACTGTCCGCATTAATAATCACTTTAATGCACTTGTAAGTAGAACTAGCAAATTTAGATAGTATAACTTACAGATGAACACATGTTATTAGAGGCTTTATCATTGGTGTAATAACAAATTAAATTGAAATTTTTCATTGACTCAATTAATCAACATTAATTACAGAAGGTGATAGATCTGGAAGAGTGAAATTGATTTAAAATGCAATATTTACTTGTTTATAGACACTACTTCACTTCTCTTTGATTTAAAAATCAATGGAAATGGAAGAGGAACCACATGTTTTCAGACAATATGCTTAATACTTTATGTAGAATAGATTTAAAATTAAGTTTAAAAACCATTCTGATTTTGCTTTTCAGCAATATCTTTAAGATATACAACAAAGAGAATTTTATTACATGGTACTCACTTGACTAGCTACTTCTGGGTTTGCAGCCAAAGCTTCCATCATTGAACTCATATAAGGAGCTGATAGCATTTCTTGAACAAGTTGAGGATTTTGAATCATTTGCTGCATAATATTTTGCAAACCTGGTGTTGTAAACAAACTAGATGTTGCTGTAGTAGGAGAGTCAGTGCTAGTGTTTGTCTCGTCTGATTTTGGTTCTTCTTCCTTTGATTCAGATTTGGAAGGCGATTCAGACTTTGAAGGTGATTTAGATTTTTCAGCTTCAGTAGCTTTTTCTGCTTCTTTGGGGGAATCTAAATTCAACAAATAATAAAATAGAAAAATTTCATTAATATTAAAAAATTTTATACTTAAAAATATAAACATCATTATATTACAAATGTAAAATTTTAAATAAGTAATTCATTCAATTTTGACAAAATACATATAAGGAAAAATTAGCAGCAAAAAAAAAAAATTTTTTTTTTTTTTAATTTTGAATGAAACAACAATTTTAATTCAATTTTATTAGACATTAATTTTTAACTGATATTTATATAACAATATTTCACAGTCATTGCATTTTTTGCTAATTTTTATCTTGGTATTAATGTGAACATTTTCAAGAGATTAAGAGTTACTCAAGAATTTTAAAAAAAAATATACTCCCCTAAAAGATGCTATAACAAGGGCATTTGTTTTAAGTATGAATAGTCACTATAGAATAAAATGCTATTTTACTAACAAAGAAATGGATCCATATTATCTATAAAAATTCCATGTTAATATTTACATTGTAAAAATATGGAAACAAGCATCATAGAAGCCCTTTATCTCTTTATATACACAGAAAGAGATTGCTGCTTCTTATTTTAAAACTATAACATTTAGAGGTCAATTCTGTTTTTCACTAAATCCTTCAATTAGGTTCTGTGTATATTCAAAAATCACACACAAAAAAAAAACCTTTTAATTGTCATAATGTTGGATGGGATAATTAGAATATTTGTGTGAATTGAATTTTTGACTGAATGAAAATAATAACTATTTATTTCATTCAGAATTTCGTTGAAGTTAAAAAAAGACAACCTGTTTCAAATATAATTAGAATCCATTAAAAAAATTTAATTAAAATTGAACATAAAACATTTCAAAAAGTTACCATTTTAACTTCATGATTTATAAACTCAAATATTACATGACAATATTGACTTGAATTTTATGGTATTTGATAAATTCATATTTATTGTCCCAATTTTCAATAACTTTGTCAAAATAGAATAAATTAAAAATTTGCATATATTGTTTCTTTTGCCAAACTTTTAATAGGATTGTGAGAATTAGAAACAATGGAAAAATTTTCAAATGTCCTTTGTGATAAAAATTTTTGATAATATTTCTGCGCAAAACAAAATTCCATATAAAAATTATGTTCTAAAAAAAATAGTTGTTCAGTAAATAAAGTATGGTTAGGTTATAATAAAAGAGGACATGAATTTTGGTGACCAAAATTTCATCAATTATTGATTTTTCTTAATAAAACAGTTAATCATTAATATAAAGCAATATTCTAAAAGAAAGATATTTTCTATACTTGTGTTTTGCATTTATTTTTTATTTCCTACTTTTGTGAAAATATTTTATATTTTGATTTCGTTGCTATATTAAAAATACATTCACTAATGAATGCCAGAAAGCTAAATTTTCCATAATTAAAGTATTGTATATAGCATTCTATCACCATGAATGATTAATACTTAAAGTTAGAGCATATTTTCAAAAATATTTTCTTTAAAATTCTTGGACTAACTTTGCTAATATTTTCCTAGTTTAATTTGCAATTACTAACTTATTAACTTATATATTTGCAGTACTTTATTACTTAACTTATATTAATTAACTTAGCAAAAATATCGCATTAACACTATTTAAAACAATTAAAATATTATTAAGAAAGTAATTGTTGAATATTATTACCTGTAGCTTTAGCTTCACTTGAGTTACTTGCTGCAATCTGAAAAAAAAAAATTAAAATTATGGTTTTTAATTTCTAGTGAATACTTCATAGTAAGCTATATATTGCACATACATCTTGTGACCAAAATATGAAAATTAGCTCAGTATTGTACAGATAAAACGTTTCCAAAGACAACCAAATGAAAGTCTGGATGAGACAGATCTATATACCTGTCAAATAGTTGTTTGTATAATGGAGATAAGGAAAAATTATCAGACTTCAACAAACGATATATTATCATTATATGGATATGCAAGAGCATTTCAAAAGTGAAAATCTTATGGTCTGTTTACAATAGGCAGTAGTTAGTATGTATCAAAAAAGATGAAAAAGGGTGAAATATTTTTTTCACTTTCAAAGGTGATTAATTGCACAACTCTGAAGAAGCTTTACAGACTTGTTTCAGTGAATAAACATGAATGCCACAATAACTGTATTAAGAGTAAAATTAATTACAATGATGAAATGAATGAGTCATGTACAGTACATTCTACATTAATGTCTACAAGATTGTAAAACCATTATCTTTTCATATACCTATGGCAGCAATCAATCTATTAGAATAAAAGCACAGAGATCAATGAATGGGTAATTTCATGAGTAAAATTACCAATTCAATAATTAAGAAGTAAGTACTATCATCAACATCATCAATATACTTCCATGGCCATTAGGATGATACCATTTTCAATCATATATTTAAATTGCAGCCTCTAATTGAAAGCATATGGAACTTGAAGGCTTTTATTTTTGAATACAGGTCTGTACTTATTCTCTTACATGTGTGTACATTGGAAATTTTATCACAGCAAAAATAAATTTACATAAAATATTGTATTTTAAAACACATAAAATATTAAATATATTAAATAAAAAGATAATTATAAATTAAATTAATAATTATACATTAAATTAATAATTATACATTAGATTAATAATTATACAATATGTAATAATTATACAAAATCATATATTTACAAAGACTCAATAAATACTTACATCAATTCTATTCTGAATTAATTCTTGAAGCATGCTGGGATTTCTAGCATATTCCATAGTATTCCGTAATACTTCAGGATTACTTAATATATCACTTAGTTCTGGTTTTTCTAAAATAAATTTTCGAACATATATATATCATTTCAAAAATCTAGACTGATAACAGTGAAGAAACTGCTAAAGGTAAATTTCATTTAAAAACTATATACTAAATTATTGCTTGAAGTTATAGTATCCATTAAATTATTCTCACATAAAAGATGGAATTATTCAAACGAGCTGCAGAAATTTTTGTGACTAGCAATTAAAATTATTTAATCAGAATAAGCCAAAAGCAAACAAAATTATTAAACAAATTTATAAAAGTTAATATAAAATAACTGCTTGATAAAAATACTAATAAAAGTTAGAATGAAAACTATAGAACAAATTAATAAAAAAAATCATAATAAATAAAAATGTTTGAAATAAAAAAATATCAAATTTTTTTACCAAAAAAATCAATAATATAAGAGCTTAAAATATGCAATTTTTTTAAATGAAATAATTTGGGATAAAGCCATATTTTTTTATAAATGCAATATTCATTCAAAATACTTTTTTACGAACAAAAAATAGACCTTAGAGAAATATTTTAAAATTGCATTAAGAATTTTCTAGATTAATTTAATTCAAATATTTGCATATTTAAAAACGTTTAAAATTAAACCAAATGAAAATAGGTTTCAAAATAAGAAAATTAAGTTTAAAAATCTATTAATTATTTATAACCTTAGAAAAATATCTACAAAATTCTTTTTACCTCTAAAAAATTCTTGCATATGAGGATTGGTTGTAACAATTTGGCGAATATATTCAGGATTTTCCATCATTGATTGAACAAATGGGTTACTAATAACTTGCTGAAAAAGCTCAGATTTTAAAGTGCTAAAGCTGCAAAAATTAAATTTGACTAAGAATAAGTAGACATGCAAAAATTATTTTTGACTTTTACAGGATTGCATTATATAGAAAATAAATTTTAAAGAAAACCCAAGTTTCATCAAGAAGCTATAATGAATTTGTAATATAATTGTTATTAATATTTATATATTAAAAGCAACAGAAATTAACAATATTTCTCTACATGCATTAATGAACAACCTTATTCCTGACAAAATGTAATGCTAATTTTGAAAAGTTAACTGCAGTTTACTGTTAATTTGCAGCCTCACTTGAGACAAATACCACTGTGGGTATATTATATAAGTATTTCTACTTTGCACTCACTTGTCCAAAAATTCAAAATTTAATGTTAATTTGAATGCTAAATTTAAATTCATAGCCAACTTTAATGAATATAATATTTACAATAATCAAAATATTTCAGAATATATATATATGTGTGTATATATATATATATATTCTTAAAAACATTTGAAATTATCTTCCAGATAATTAAATATGATAAAGTGATTTTAGGTACACAAATAAAAGTCATTTATTTTCAAAAACTTCTGTGTCTATTAAAAATTTTTCATGTTTCATTACAATGTACCCAAAATATTTATGAATTATCATCACACATTTAATTTGCCATTCTTGCATTTATTATTTCTTAAATCCTTTATTGCTCATAAAAATGTGACAGATTATACCGTTTAGCAATTGTTACATGGTAAAAATCCATTAATTGTATTTTAATTAATGGATTTCATCAATTAAATATTTTTTTATTTAGAACTTCTACATATGTAGAAATTCATATGCAGAAGTTCTAAATAAAATATTACAATTAATGAAATACATTAATAAAAAATACCTTCATTTTCAAATATTTGCAGCCAAATTTTCCTAGTTTATAAATATTTTGCTTTTAGTGTTACAAATTATTCTTTTACTGCAAAACTCTAAAAAATTGAACTTTTATATGAATTTCTAAAATGAAAGCAGATTTTTAGTAGTTAAAAAGAAGACAATTTATTTTATTAATGGAATATGAAGCATTACATTTAAGAATATATATATAAATTAGAAATGAAAAGAATTTTTATGCATTGAAAACACATATAATATTTTGAAGATGTGTATAGTAATATTTTATAACAGTAAAAAATTAAAAACTTAATCTAAAACATGTTATATCAAAAAATTATTTATTTGATAATTTTTTATAAAATGTTTTAAGCTAAAATAAAAATCTAAAACACATGCACATACTAATTATATAAATAATACAGATAAAATATTAAAATAAATTAGAAGTTTATGGGGTATTTCATACACTAACTTGAAATCTATCATTAAAATCTGTTTTCATTTTTGTTTTAAAGCTCTGCTTAGTTAAAAACTCATAAAAAATTTAAAAAGTGGTTCTTAGTTAATTTATTCCTATTATACAGAAAATTGAAAAGTTGCTGTAAATGCTAAATTACGCCTCATGGCCAATTGTTTTACATTGGCCATTGAGTTTCTTTTGTCAATGAAAACTATGATTACAAATATATGTCACAAACAAAATTGAACCATGATTCCTCCTATATGCTGGCTGCCTGATCTACTATATAGTAAAGCAATTTTCAATTTTGTATAGAAATTTTAAACATAAGAATTCGAGGGTACTTACGTATTAACGCTACCTTGTTTTTGTATCACCAATCTAACAGCTACAGATTTGCTGATTTTTGACGCCCATTTTTAGTGCTACAAAAATGAGTATTTGGATTTGCCAGAAACAGAACAAGATGCAATTTTATTTTTCAGGAGAGAAAATATTTTACCAAAAAAAAAAAAATGTCCCAATTCCCATGACATGAAACTTTATTTTGGTAAATGTAAGTTTTGGAATGCAATTTCAGTCAGTGTGCTTATCATGTGGGACTTAGAAAAGACAACTGGTTTGAGGGAAGCAGAATTTAAAAAACCGCCAAATCTGTGGCAGCTGCGGTTGGCTCAAAAGATAACTGCATGATCGTGCAAACAACAAGATTGCACTTTTATTGGCACAACTGTAGCCAAGGTAGCGTTAATACATAAGTACCGACCGCAAGTGAAGCATAAAGGACAAAAACTAAATAAAAACAAATATGCACAAAACAATTAACTCAATAATAGACAACTTTTTTTTGAAAAATAATCCATCTATGCTGGTGATTGTAATCAACTCTTTTCAGGAAAGAGGAAATTTGACAGCAAATGTGATAATTTGTACATGTAACTGACATCAGGTGAACAGGCAGGGGAGTGGATGGCAACTTTCACCAAGACCGATAAGTGAAATGTGTGTATGTATTAAAACTTATGGCTTCTTAGTTAGATGCAATTGTTTTCCTTAAATATTTAATATTTTAATGAATCAATGTTTTTGTTGGTAAGTTTTATTAAATATTTGTTTAAATAATCAATGCAATCAATAAGTTGGCAAAAGATAACAAAAATTTTTTTGAATTTTTGTATAAGATGCAAAACATCTTAGTTATATTTTTTTTTTTTAGTATTTGAGTAAAACTAGAATAATTTAAAAATTATTAATATATGGAAAATTATTATGGAAAATTATTAATATATGGATATACTTACTCCTTACTTATAGTTTAGTATGGCTATTGAGTTTTCATAAATAGTTACAGTGTATTTTATTATTACTTTTTTATTATTATTATTATTCACGCTGTACTTATGAACATGCATATTGATAGTCAGGCTACTTGATAGGAATGTTACAAGTTTTATCTCATATGACAAATCGGAATCAGTTTTCTCAGAAAAATATGTACTTCATTTATTACCTGTGAGGAAATTGCTCATGGTACACATAAATGGAATAAAATGTCACTGATATGTACTATAATATTCTATATGTTTTTTTTTTATAGCACATCAGTGAGTTTTATCCCACTTATGTGCACCAAATAATAATAATAATAATAATAAATTTATAGATGTGACTGATTGATTGCCATTATAGAAGGAAATATTTAACAATATTTAGATAGACATACATTACCATATTATCACATACATCTCCATATTTGTGAGAAAAAAATTAAATAAAAAAGATTCCATATAATCTAATTTTTACAAAGCCTTTAAACTATTATAAAATAAACTTTTATAAAAAAAATTTTAAATATATATATATATATATATTTAAATATGCTATGATAACCAAATTTGTCTGAAAATCTACCTCTTTTTGCATTTTATCTTGTACTTCTAAAAAGTTTGGTGATCCTAATCCTAGATTACCAAGTCCCGAAAAACCTCCAAAAGCATTTAATCCAAAAGGTAAATTTCCACTGCTTGCTGGTGTAGCCTATAGAGAAATTTTTTTTAATAAAATGAAATACTAAAGATTTATTTTAATATAAAAATATTATTGTAGTCACAGCATAACTAATATATTTATTGGATTTGCTTAGTTATATTTATGGATATCATAGAAAATATTACCGCTTTTGATTTGACAACTAAATGCACAATGTTTTGCCCAGGTATATCTGAAACTAAAAAGAAACAACATGAAAATAAATATTGTATTATCATATCTTATTGCATTATTAAATATTCAAAAGAAAAACAACATAACAGATAATTAAATACAAGTACAAATTAAAGTATGTATCCCAATAATTTTTTTTTTTTAATTTTGTCATTAGAATATTTCAAAACTTCTATACATTAAATTTCAAATGTTATGTAGATTATATAAAAAACATAATGTACTCTATAAAATTTAACCTTTATTTTAATATTTTTAAAAATATCAAAATAAAAAAAGTGGTTTTTTTTTAAAAATGAATTAAATTAAAGTAATTATCTTGAAATTATGTGCATTTAAGTTGATAATCATCCATTATCTTTTAATGTATTATAAAATCACAGAAATTATAAGTTATCCTGTTACTCACATAGGATTTAAAAAAAAAAAGCTAACAAAAAAAAAAAAAAAAAGCTAACAAAAAAATAATAAAGTTATGACAACATCTGTACAAACACAAGTTTCTAATTTTTAAAAACAAATTTAAATCTAAATAAATGTAAAAAATACACATATACTTTTAAATTTAATCATTAAAAAAAAAAATTTTAATTTTTAAAGATATGAACAAAATTTTTTTGTACTGATCACTTATAAACTAAATACAAAATATACTGTAAAATCTTGTATATAATTTGTAAATGTAATTTTCGATCCAATATATGATTTGTACATGTTTTATAATGAAGGTATGTTTTTATACACAATATAAAACTAGCAATACATTTTTCAGTTTTAAATATTATTTTCGATTTTTTGTTAGCATGATAACGTAAAAAAATACATAAAACATAAAATAGTGCAAACTAGGATAAAAATAAAGTTTGTGGAAAAATAAGGATATCTTTCCAATTATTTGACATTTTTAACATTAAAATAAAAGGAAAATTTGATATTTTTAATATTAATCTAATGTGCATTTTTAATTCTTATCTATAACTTCATTGCATGCCTTTCTTCCTCTACTAGCATACACTCATGTATAAATCTGTATATTTCATCTACCTTTGATGAAAATGTGATTTCCTTTTAATAATTCCCCACTTAGTGAAATATCATGTTTTATTAATTGTTTTTCCCCTCTATCTTTCACACGCACACACACACATGCAGACAAAAGTTGTTGTTGTTTTTTTGCACAAAAAAATAAAATAAAAAAAAGAACTGTTGTAGTAGTTTTATAAAATTCAAAAGAAAAACAAATACTCGTACAATTTGTAACAAGTGATTCTTAAAAAAAAAAAAAATACTATTTTTTTTAAGTATAATGTACAGGAAATTACAACATTTAATATTGTAAGTTCCTGTACATTCCATTTCCTGTAATTCCCTGTTATTAAAAAAAAAGCCCATTCTACTAAAAAAAAATTGGTGATATATAGTTCAAATTAAGTAAGTATATATGTAATTTAAATAAACATAAATATTGCTGAGATTAAAAGGAGAAAATTAACAAATGTTAATCAGAAGATTTTTTTCTCTGCTTAATAAGTGATAAAATTATATTTTTAAATAACTTATCATTTTTGCTTAGAAGAATGGCTGACAAGTTTCATCGTAAGGAGAGCAGAATTTTTCAGTGCTTTTATAAAAGTGATCTCATGTTTCTCCATTTTAGTCAATCTCCATCGTGGAATAAGGTAGTTCTTTTGTCTTTTTTAGCAATTCTTGTAAATTAAAAAGGGCATTTTATCTTCACTATTAATGTTATTAGTGTTGGATAGTCAATATTACATTTATTTATCATTTTGGAATTAATTCATTGGCTTCTTTTTTCCATATATGAAAATTGTTCGCTACAATCTTTTACAATTAATGGATCAATCAATCATTTTTCACCAATAGAAACTTTTTTTAAATTGCTGACAACTTCTGACCAGACTTATGGCATTGAGATTAATACTCCGTAAATTACCACATTTGAATAAAATTCTAGCATTGGATAAATTAAATGGAAACAATGAAGATAACAAGCAAAATTGCATTCTGTAAAACTGTCTTAACTAGGACATACTGTATTTTTATAATACATTGGTATGATCATGTGAATGGATCAACTGACATGACCATATGAATGCTATGATAATGACAATATAAAGAACAAATTTTAAATTCAATTTTAAACTGCATAACAAAAAATCATAAATTAAACTTACCACAATTTGAAACCATTTCTTCATCTTTCAAAATTTCTCCAGAAGAAATTAGACAAATTTGATCAACATTTAACTTGAACAATGGTGATACTAACATTTTCAGCTATCAATATTACAAAAAACACATAATTCAATAACTCATTCATGTAAAAATATTAAAGAGTAAAATTTAAATCTTTTTGATATTTTACAATGATAAAAAGTATAACTAAGAATAAATTAAATTTAAATTCTATTTTGCCATAGCTTTGTTTCTACAGTGCAAAATAATTTATTATTGCAACATTTCAAGTAGAAAAGACAAACTACTGGAATTAATTGAGTAAATGATGCATGATTTATTAACAAATATATAATATTGTTAATAAATCATGCATCATTTATTCAAATTATTTTACAGCGAAAATTTAAAATGAGTAAATAATAATTTTTATTAAATTTAATATAACTACTAATTCAATAAATTATTTTAATGACATGAACTAAGAGCAACAAAAAATTATACCATTTACATTACCAAAATTATTAACATTCTATAAAATTTTTAATACAGTAGAACCTCTGTAAGTCGAACTTCAATTGAGATGACAAATAATTCGAGTTATAGAGTTTTCGACTTAAGCGGATTTTGTAAGGAAATATTCGACTTGTAGAGGTTTAGATTCTTTCTAACTTATTTTGAGTTAGAGAGGTAAAATAAAAAAAAATCAAGTTACAGAGGTAATAAACATGTTTATTTGCAACTTAAAAGTTATATTATGTGCTACAATAAAAAATCAAAATGATTCCGAAAAAACCTTAAAATTAAAAATATTATGTACTAAAGAAAGTCAGTTAGTATTTTTTTCCTTTAGACAATTCAATCGTTCTCTATCTATAGCATTATCTAAGCTATAAAGAGCAAAAAATTATTTTTTCTTCCGAGTTGCTATTTCATAGAATTGGTTATTCTATTTACTATATACTCATACATTGTTTTCTAAGAAACAATGACATGCATTGTTGGCAAATCCTTAAAGTCGGTAACTTATTTTTCTTCGAGCTATAGAGGTAATTAGTTTCAAATGATAGAGTTGTAAAGGTTATAATAAAGATTGTAAAATCAAACATTGCTAATGTTCGAGATACAGAGGTCCAATTTTTTTTTTCGAGTTATGGAGGGAAAATATATACCAAAATGGCTTGTGGGGATTGACTAATTATTTTGACTTGTAGAGGGTTGAAATTTCGAGTAATGGAGGTTTTGGGGCTGGAAGGAAAGGGAACAAACAATTTTTTTTTAGTTATGGTGGTTTTCGACTTAAAGAGGTTCTACTGTATATGTTATTATTGTAAGGGCTACTCAAATGAAATATGGGCAAATATTATTTATATTATCTAGTTGGCCATGAGAAAACAGAACACCTTAGCTGTTGAACATTTTTATTGGTTATTTAATATGAAAAAATAACATTCTTATGAAATTTTAATTTTTTAAAAATTGAATAAACATCCTAAAAAAAACTATTGAAGCAGTATACTACAGTAAGCCCCACAATTATTATAAGATAACCACTCTAACTAAAATAAATACAGATCAATTATTTCATTTAAACTAATTTTATTAGGAGAGATTTATATGATTAACAATTATTTTTTTAAAGAAACTAAACAAAAAAATATTTTTATATATATCAAAACATCACAAACAGCAATTCTCCCTGAATGTATTTTTTAAAGGCGACACTGTATCATTGAATTTTGCCTTTTTCTCTATGTACAAATATAAAGGAAACATTTAAAAGCAGAATTAGTAATTAAGCACATAACAAATTAAAATATGCCTTCAACACATATCCTAAAGGATACTTGATTAAGTAATTTAGACTTAATTAAAATATATATAAATAATAATTCAACTTAATTTTTGGTAATTAAATACATAAATAATAAATACTAATTAATACAGATGCTAAAGGATTGTGAAATTAGTTTATAAGGGATGAATTTCAACTTAATACATAATAATTAATATTAAATCTTTTCTAAACTGGCTTAAGCAATAGTATGAGTACAACACAGCACAAATAAAAGCATACACATACACTAATGAGACAATTTTAAAAATGAAATAAATCAAACTGGTAAGCCTGTCATACAAAACATGGATGTAAAGTTGCAGAAAAATGAATAATGTTTCGAATTATTTCATAGGCAAGCATTTTGGCTACAAAATTGCTTTGTGACTGCTTTTGTAACGATCCTACAAAATTGCTGATGATGCAAATACTTGCTGCCAAATAATCTTGTCAGCAATTTTACCCAATTTTTTGATATTTTATGAATTTTCCTGACTTCACATCACTACCCTGTCAAAACTCACTTTACTGTGAACCTCACAAAACTTCTGAAGAGCCATAATAACAAGCAATGTGACAAAGTTCTAGCTTCTAATTAAACATTTCTAAATCAATCAATTTAAGAACAATAAGTTTTTTTTTTTCTCAAATTTCTTGCAGTACCTATCATACAAATGAAATAAGTAATTATTAATGAGTTACTTTTAATGTAAGATTTACTCAAGAATTAATGAATGATCTCAATACGTATAGAATGATGTATACATATAATTTTTACACGCACACACACAAAAAAAAAAAAAAAAAAAAAAAAAAAAAAAAAACAATAGTATTAGGACATTATATCATAAGCTATATGGGAGTTTAGGGAAATGACGCTTTATATTAAAATTTAAGAGATTTAATGCTCTTTTCGAGAATGATGAATGTAAACCACATTACTTCTGCTGTCTATAAAACTCAATCCAAGTCCACAACTTGAGACGCATTCCGTATGGATATATATATAATTATAATTAACAAAAATTTATACATTTTATTTAAAAATATCAGGCTTACTGCACTTTTAATAATAATAAAACAAATAAATATAAAACTCACTAAATATAGGGGGAAAAAAGAGTGAAAAATTAGCATTAAAAAATTAACTCTTTAATAAAATTTTAAAAAAGAAACAATACACAACATTGATAATGTCACGTACTTCTCGTATTTTAGCATCTTTTTGTACAGGAATTTTGTAGCTTTCTTTCGTACTTTTGACAGTTATTCTAATCGTATCACTTCTTTCACATCCATCCTCAGCTTCAGATTTAACAGGGACAGGATCATTGGATCTTTTAGAGCGTTTCGGACTTCTTTCTCCACTACTATTCAAAAGATCGTTTTCATCTTCAGGTTCTGCTTTAATTTTATCTATAATAGATATATCAGGAGCCTCATCAGCCATAGTAGCAAATTTCTGACAAATAAACAAATCAAACCAAGTAACCACACGCAATCCGCAACCGCCGCAGAATTTAGAGTTGAGTAGATATTTATTGGTTTGAATTAATTAAAAAATGGTTTCGTTGAAATACATTGCATCATGACAAAAAATATGTGCATTGCATAGCTATGGACTTCTTTTCTATTTGAGGTTCAGGGTTTTATAGAGAGTTTTTTGTCATGATGAATCTTAATTTTATATTGAATTTTTTTTTTTCATGTCTCAAGCACAGCTGCGAAAAAAAAAAAAAAAAAATGTTGAAGTTCTTTTTTAAATTGGCAACAGATATTTAAGTACATTTTGTTTACCTATTCACAGCAAGGATAGCTATAAAAGTTCCGAATTTGTTTTCTTTTATTCTGTATATATTTATTTATTTGTTTTCTTAAAATTTTCAAATAATGTAAGTACTGTTCATGTTTTCAGATTTATTGATTTGATTTTGACTATGTACAATTTTTAAATATTTCTTTTTTTATTTGTGACGTTGCGAAATTTGATATATGTAAATTTTTATTTCCGTCCCATTGGTGAAAATATATCTATATATAACTCATATTACTGACAGTTTTTTCCCCTAAATAATTATTTCAATAAAAATCACACTTTTTATTTATGCTATTCAATACTTATTATTTAAATGAGTGTATTTATCAAGAAACAATTCTAATTGCATATTCGTTCAAAACTCATGAACGCTTAAAAATATTCCTTAAATTGTTGAAAGTAAAATAGAAATTATTGGCTGCTTGCAAAGAATTTAAAATATATTGCTCATTTACGTGAATTTGTTGGAAATTCGTTTTAATAGTATTTCACATTAAATTTTAGTTTATACTAGAACTCAAAAAAATTAAAAACGTATTGAGATTATATGCATTTCACTCGATCTTTAAAAGGAATTTTTCTTATGATCCAAAGATTTTGTATTTGAAATTTTAAAGGGGGTAAGCTAATTAAATTGAAAGGAATAAACAAGACAATTTTATTTCATGATTCTAAAAAAGACAAAAAAAAAAAAATAGAGCTGGGAAATTATTTTGCTTTTATTTTAAACATTATATTTATCATTATTTGATTAAAGTTATAACATAAAATTGTTATACTAATTTTATGTGTGGTTAAATATTATGTTACAACTACTTCAATTATCTATTACAAAAAATAGTCACATGTCAAAAATTATTTAAATGGAGGATATTTTTACTAATTATATGAATGCTTTAGATATAAGCCATATAAAAGCCATGAAACTATATTCAATTAATATTTTCTTAAAATATATTAAAATATTGTTTTAATTCAATTATTCATCATTTATAATCAAATACAATATTCTTTATGATATCATTTATCTTTCTATGCAAAAACAATATAATTTCACAATTATATTTAAAACTAGAACTTTAACTAAAATTGTTATATTAACACTAATTTCATTAGGATTATTTAAATTAATATTAAAAATCAATAGAAATAAAAAAGATTTTGTTTGTATTCTATATTAATAAGATTATAAATATATACAATTATTTTTTAAATTTTATGGAAAAAATTGAATGTTCAAAATATTATGTCTTCATTGTCAATTATAGTCTATAAGGAAATGTATATTACATGTTTAAAAGTAAACTAGTTTTATTAACATTTATGTTATTCAAAAGCAGAAGATATTTAGTATGAATTTTGTCTTATGTATAAATCAGAATTTGTGATAATAAAAATAAAATTTTAATTAATTTCCTTGTATACATTTTATATGTATGTATATTTTTATTATACATATTCATATCTAACATTTAATCATTTCCTTTTTTTAATCATTGTAACTTTTTTTAATATAGATGAGTGTTTCAAAAATTTTAGTATGTTTGGATTTTGACAAGACTTTGGTTGAATGCAATACTGATGTAGAGATAAAATCTTTATTAAAGGGCAAAGAACTTCCTGAAGAAATAGATAACTTATCAAAGGTGTCTAAAGGATGGACTGCTTATATGAGAGAATTATTTAAATTTTTGCATAAAAATAATGTTACAAAGGAAGATTATATTCAATGTTTATCACAGTTACCCATGATTCCAGGAATGAGAGAACTACTATTCCAAATGTATGAAAGTGGAGAATGTGAAATTATTATTGTTTCAGATGCCAATTATTTCTTTATTCAAACAATTTTACAGCACTATCAACTGCATAATACTGTTTCAAAAATTATCACGAATCCTGCTGACTTTGATGAAAATGGTTGTTTACAAATTAGAGAATATCAAAACCAAACTTCCTGTGCAAGATGTCCTACTAATTTATGTAAAGGTTCTGTTTTAGTTAGTTATGTAGCTAAACGAATATTAGAAGGCGCTCAGTTTTATAGGACACTTTATATTGGAGATGGCCATAATGATGTTTGTGCTGCTCTTCGATTGGGTGTCAACGATTTTGTATTTGCGAGAGTAGGTTTTCGTCTTCTAAGATGTTTAGAAAAGATGCCTGCTAAAAATGTAAAAGCAACTGTTGTACCTTGGGAAACAGTTCAAGACATCAGAGATGCTTTACTCTCGTCTTGATATTTTAATTTATCCTGACAATATGAATTGTTATAAATTATAATGGTAATCAATGTACAGAATAAAATTCAAGTATTAACTTTCATTTTTTAAATTGTTTGTATTCACATATAAATAATAATTTTGAATTATCAACATTAAAATGCCAACGATTAATGCAACTTTATTATTTGAGATTTTACATACAAATCTAAAACACTTCATATGAAATATCGTTAATACAATTGCTAATTTTATTAAATATAAAAAAAAAAATTTAAAATATTGCTTCTCTTACATTAGCCGGATGCATTTTTTGTCAAATATATTTATCACCAATCATAAAATTAAAGCTTTCATTACTCACGTAAACAATGGAAATGATAGAGCAATTATTTTAATACATTATACAATAACAGAAGTAAAATAATAAACTATACTTATAAATATAATAATAAAAATGAAAATTAATCTGTTATATTATCTAACGTAATGTATTATGTTTATAGTATAATATTATAAATTCCTGTTAATCTTGCACAAATGTTATAAAAAGCATTGTATTTCATTCCCATTTCTCACAAAGATCATTGAAACTGTCTGATGGTCATCATTATTTGGCTATCTGAATCTTTAGGATGAAATGGGTTTGATTTGCTTTGAGGTAAAATTTCTGTCTATTTTATACTATCTTATACTTCTTTTGTAAGATTAATATGCAAGTAAATAAATTTTTTCGTGTTGCAAAGTTTTAATTTGGTTACATATTTGACATATGAGCTATTGCTTTATTTCATATATTCAAATATATTTTATATGCTGCATTTTTTTTTTTTTTTTTTTTGTAATTATGACAAAAAAAAAAAAAACTGGTAAAATGAGAAGATATTCCACATACTTCAATATTTTCACATAAGGAAAGCATTTCCTGACAGTGATAATGGTCTTAGATTTAAAAATATTGACATTAATTATGTAAACAACAAATCATAATTGTAAACTAAATTTGTGCACTTTTGTAATAATACATGAAGGTTTTTGGTGATGAATTGGTAGAAAAATGCATCCATCTAATGAAAAAATACTATTTTAGATATTAAAATATTTTAACTTAATGAAGAAAAGTATGAATTAATTTTAAACATTTCAAATTATGTAAAATTTTATAAAGCTATTATGAATTATAAAATATTAAGCCATTTTCTATAAATTGCGATAAATTTGCAAAACAAAAATATTTTAATAAATTATATTGATACTTGACATAATGACTTATTTCAAGAATTTGAAAATATCTACAATAATATTATTATACTGCAAACTGTATTTTTTAATTATTATTGATTACTAGAAGACCCAGCCACGCGTTGCTGTGGCTTTCTTGTATTTCGTTCTATTATTAGATATTATAATTGGTATTGTTAAGGAAGTGATTGGTAAAGAATGATGAAAAGATCAAATTAAGCTTCAAAGAATAGAAAATGTTTAATTTTTATTAATTTAATGAATGAGGTAGATAATGTTGATTTATAACACTGTTTTATAATTATTTTACATAATTTAATTTTTAATAATCATTACTTTCATTTAACTAAGAACTAAGCGATGAACAATATTTCTTGTTAGTCTGTCTTTCGTCAAAATAAATAAATTCGATGGTTTTCCAACACGTGAGCATGCAACATACAGCTGCCCATGGGAGAAACACGGATTCTCCAAGTCCAAACCACAAATAGCCATTGTCTGCCCTTGCGAAAAATGACTTATTTATTGTCACCGCAAAAGCCAAACTTATCGGAAATTGTAGCCTTTTGAAAGATATTGTAGATTCTGATGCTATCATAGGAATTCGAGGTAACAGGACGACTTCGCCTTTAAACTTTCCAGTTGTCGACAAACTTTCCAGACTTATCGTTGTTTCAAGTACGTTTCCGGTAATTCTTCTGATGATTAATCGTGTACCGTTGCATAATTTTGGTGGATTTAAGTTACGCAATAGAATGACCGGTGAACCAATTTTCAGATGAAGATTGTGTGGGGGCATTCCTGGCATATCCAGAGAATTTAAAAATTCAATCGGAAAATTGACGATCTGGTTTTCATCAGCAATGGTGTCGATTGACTTAAAAGTCATCAGATTGCCTGGCAATAAATTTTGTATTTGACAGTTAATTTCATCAACATGTCATTTTTGCTGCCAAAATTGCACGATTACTGAGCCAAATTATGGTCTAAGTGATTATTAATAATATCCGGAAATACACTCTCAATTAGTTCATTTTTGAATGAACAACAGAGCAGAAATTGTCTGGCAATTGGATACATTGCATATTTTGATGTATTGATTTGCATATATTGTACCGTTTCCAATATCCAGTAATTGATTTGAAAATACTTGTTCCAATGGATCACTATGTAATTGTACTCGCATATTTATGTTCAATCGAAGTGTTTTAACGTTTTTCCATAAAAATGATTGTTTCAAACATGCGTTAATCTCATCAGCAAACGTAGAGCGAGGAATGACAGGTAATGTCTGCCGGAAATCACCAGATAGTAGTAAAACAGCACCACCGAAGAGACGATTATTGCCGTTTAAATCTTGCATAGTTCTGTGAAATGCCTCAAGAGATTGTTTATGACTCATAGTACACTCATCCCAGATAATAATTGAACTTTTTGCAACACTGCAGCCATTCTGCTTTTTTTTTTTAATATTACACATTGCGTTTGGTTTACTGTGAATGTCTAATGGCAGCTTCAATGCTGAATGCACTGTTCGACCACCATCTAACAAAGTGGCAGCAATGCCCGACGATGCAATTGCCAATGCAATCTTTTGTTGTAGCCGTATCTTTGCAAGGATTAATGATACTAAAAATGTCTTACCGGTCCCACCAAGTGCGCCTAAGAAAAAAATCCACCTTGTTTTTGCATCAACAGTCAACATGATTCGATTGTAAATAATTCTTTGTTCAGCTGTCGGTAATGGCTCATTGTTTGCAATGAGTGTAGCTAAGTCAACATCGTCATATTGCTTTTCTCGTTGTATATCAGTGTTCACTAAGTCAGTGGCTGGACGATCAGGCGAAGGCATACCATAGTGGTTGAGTGAAAAGTTTGAAATCAAAATACATAAATCTTCCAGTAGTACCAACGCTTCATTGAACATCTCTGGTGTGAAATCTTTATTCGGACATCGCTCCGTTTGTTTCACTCGGTTCAAAATATCTTCAGTCATGTAATTCTTATATTTTTACCACAATGCTAATGACTGTGTCGGATAACATGTCGTCAGAATAATAGCGAATAGTTGGTGAATATTATTTGGCGTAGATGTTAAAGCTATATCATCAAGTGCCAAATCCCAATGGTTGTCATCTTCCAGCAATTGCAGCTCGCGACATGCGTCTTGATAGGTATTGAATACTCGAACATTAACTGTTCGCAAAAACTCAAAAGATGTTGGTCCAGGAACATTTACCAACAACAAACGTAAAAGAAGCACTCACGTTGTTTTGGATGCACTGTGTAGAGTCGTCCCAATATTTTAGATTTGAATATGTCTGCGATTGACGGATGTAGTACTCCTTGTTTACGTGGGTCCCATCTTTTACCTGATTTGTTCCATGTAAAATAGCGTGGAACATCGATATATAGCAATGTTTTGGCAAATTGGCCGAAAACGTCAAGCTTTTGACATAAAGTAAAAAATTCAGTGAGTGTTGTTTTCGGTGGGTCTAATGCTCTTTTTTTGGATAACATTCTCTTTAGTGAAATATACACGCTGACCATTTTCAAGATGCTGTACAGGTGGATCTCGATCGTGGATGGAAAACTAAAAATACGCCAGATAGCTTCGTTGCTGCTGATGTATCTGCCCATTTGATATTGTGTTATTTCATCATTTTTATTAATATCTCGCACTTGAAACATGGCCAAATCACTGCCTTTATTTACGTATTTACAAATGTATTTTGTGGCGGTATTGTAAAGGTTGCGTAGTGTTATTAAAATCCAGACGGCAAAATAAAAGACGATAATCAATTTTCACATTTACATCTTTATTCCATTTCTTCTAAAGCCAACTACGTTCTATTTTTATTCTAGCGGGGAAAATCCCTTTTTAACAGTGAAAGTAGAAGTCGTTCAATGTGTATTCCATTTTCCATCAATAGGTGTCGCTACATCACTCCCCTACCAGTAACAAAGTTACGTTACTTTGAAAATGGTAGAAGAATTAATATATCTACACAAATAATGGCGAACAAATACACATTGATACAAATTTAAATTGCACAAAATAATTACAAATACAATTACATATAAAAATTTACATACAATAAATCAAGTTAATTTTTAAAATGGACATGGACGAATTATAATTTTGAAGAAAATTCAATAATGTCATTGAAACGAACAGGAAGTTTTACTTGTCTTCCACAACGTGTTGTTGTATTTGGTTGTGCAACTTGCTGACTTGGTATAAATGTTTGCTCACTCGGCACAGATGTATGATCATTTGATGACGTTGGATTCAGATGTTCATTAGGTTGTAACACATATGCCGGTTTTAATCTATCCACGGAAATATTAACTTGTTTATTTTTAATTGATAGAAGAAAGTTTTTAGGGGATCTTTGCAATACCAAATAGGGTCCTTCATATGGGGGTTCTAAAGGTTTTTTAACTCTGTCAATTCGCAGAAACACATGTGAGCATGTGTACAAATCTTTGGAATGAAGATCCTTTGTTGACATTTGTTTTTGGATTGGTATGGTTTTAAGTCGGCCATCTGTTTTCGGAGATTGCTTACAAAATTATCTTCAGATATTGGCAATCTGGATTCTTCAAAGAATTCGCCTGGTAATTTAATAGTTTTGCCATAAACCATTTCAGCTATTGTATACTTACAGTCCTCATGTAGAGCAGCTCGCAAACCCATAAGAACCGTTGGTAATGTGTCCGTCCAACGAACGTTGTTATGACATCTAATAGCTGTTTTCAAGGTACGGTGAAGACGTTCAACTTTTCCATTACTCTGAGGATGGTAAGAAGACGTATGGTTTACTTTAACACCACATAGCGCAGCTAAACTTCGAAATAGTTCTGAAATAAATTGAGTGCCTCTGTCAGTAATAACACATGTAGGTACACCAAATCGGGTAATCCAATGCTCATAAAAAGCTTTTGCTATACTTTCTGCAGTGATATTTGATAACGGTACCACTTCCATCCAATAGGTAAACCGATCAATACACGTCAAGCAGTGTGTGTATCCATTAGAAGGTGAATAAGGTCCAATTAAATCTATATGAACGACACTAAATCTCTCATCTGGTGCTTGAAATTGTGAATATTCTGATTTTGTATGTTTAGTTATTTTATTTTTCTGACAGTTGATGCAAGTTTGAGTCCACTGTTTAACATCTTTTTCATATTTGGCCAAATGAATCTTTTAGTTATTTCTTTTACAGTAGTTCGAATTCAGAATGAGCTAAACTGTGAATTATATTAAATATTGTCGTTCGAAAATTTTTTTTGGTATGAATGGTCTGATACTGGAAGTAGAGGTATCACAATGCAAGAGCTTTCCTGATGGCAATTGGTGTTCTTTAAAACCTAATGATTTGGAATGTAATTTCAATTGTTGCAATTCATCATCATTAATTTGTGCATCTGCTATCAAGTCATAATCAACAATAGGTGAATCGATGTCATCTATTCTAGACAGTCTGTCTGCTACCACATTGTTTCGACCACTGATATGGTATAGGTTAGTAGAGAATTGTGAGATATATTGTAGGTGTCTTAGTTGTCTGGGAAGGCTTTATCATTTGTTTGAATGTTAACGGCTTATGATCAGTATAAATATCGAAATCTCGACCTTCAAGTAAATGCTTAAAATGTTTAATGGATAAATATATACCCAAAAGTTCACGGTCGTAAACGCTGTAATTTTTCTGAGCATCATT
>BPLR01009186.1:0-37533 GCA_021605095.1 Caerostris extrusa
TAGCAACACATATTATCTGTGAAATTTTTATAACTTCAAATATTCTCGATATCAAGCAATTTTTCTGACTGCATTGCCTCCTATAGTGATGAAAGGGCGATAAGCGCCATCAGATGCCAACCATAATACGATAATGACGGTTAGTAACGCCTCTTGAGGCCAGCATATTTCCATACTGGCAAATAAATTGATAAATGAGCATGAGATTCTAAAATAAAATGCATCAATAAAATTATTTTTTACGGCAGCAATTAAATTATTTTGCAGTTGTCTTTATTTTCTTATTCAAGTGAAATAATTTACCAAATATTTGTTGATGATTTATATGATTGATTAAACTATAAACAAGTAATATAAAAATTGTTTTTAAAAGTCAATTCCTACTTTTTTTCACTATATTCCAGCAAGTCCTTTAAAAATAATGTCCATTCATTTTTTTTAAGTTACAAAGAATTCTATCTCTCTCACACACTTTCTCTCACATACACACTTTCCATCTCTCTCATTAATTTATTCACCTGTTTCCTTTTCCATTTTGTTCCCTCCTTGACTCAGACTAGAACCCATAATGAACCGAAAAAGAAAATTTTTTCCAGCGATCTACATGTTTCGCCACTGACGGTATTTATTCCTAAATTTATATCCTGCTAGGTATCTTATATAAGAGAAACTTTTTCTCCCCTATAAAACTAAAATTTATTAATTAAATTTAATTAATGAATTAATATTTGAAAAAAATACTGTATTAACATCGTCATCCACTACAAGTTTAAAAAAATGTATTTGAACTTGAGTGAATGAATAAAAAGTATTTTGTTAACGATTGAAAATTTGAACAAGATATATATAGGGAGAGTGTGAACTAATAGTAGGAATTGAAAAGACAAGTCTTTTATAGTTATTGTTTTAATTAAATTATTGCTTATATATAATCAACATATATGTTTATCTTCAAGTGATATAGAGTAGCAATTGCTAGTAATAGTTACTAGTATAGAAGCAAACACATTATCAGTGTATTCTTTATAATATCAAATGTTTTCGATATTAAGCAATTTTTTCGACTACATTGCCTCCTGAAAAAGAAATGAAAGGACGATATGCGCCATCAGATGGCAAACCATAATACGATAATGAGGGTTAGCAACGCCTGTTGAAGCTACATTTTTCCATACTGAAAATAAATTGATAAACAAGCACGAAATTCTACAATAAAATAATTTTACGAAAGCAATTAAAATTATTTTGCAGTTGTCTTTATTTCTTTATTGAACTGAAATAATTTACCAAATATTTTGTGAGGATTTGATGTGGTTTATTAAAGATTAATGGTTTAAAAAAAGACTCTTAATTATTTTACAGTTATTCTTTTAATTAAGTTATTTAATATATACAATCAATATATATATTTTTCCTCGTGTAATGCATGAGTAGTAATTGCAAACAGTTACTAGTATAGCAGCAAACGACATCATGAGTGAATTCTTTATAATATAAATATTTTCGATATTGAGCAATTTTTCCGACTCCATTGCCTCCTATGGTGATGAAAGGGCGATAAGCGCCATCAGATGGCAACCATAATACGATAATGATGGTTAGCAACGCCTCTTGACACCCAGCATATTTCCATAGTGCCACCGGAAATTGATAACCGTGCCTGAAGGTCCATCGAGACAATGCGTTTATGCCTTGTCACTAACATTTAACTCCATCTGCGACACTCTGCATCCTGCCCGTGGCGCGGAGTGGTGTAATGGTCAGTGGCGGATATCGCCTGGTTTCACTGTTATGCAGATGAGATCATAAAGTAGGTTGTTAGAGGCAGTCTTTGCGGACCAATCAATAGTCGTTTTGGGATGTTGCGTGTTCTGTTCTTATCTCCGAGCGGATGACGGGAGGGTTTCCCTGTATTAAAAGACTAACGATGAGATGGACAGCCAAAGAGTTTAAAACTGAAATGGTTTGTCATTTTGCATGGGTGTTAAGAAGAGGCGATACAATTGTTTCGACGGAAAGTGCCTAAAAATTGGGTTGAAATATGCTTCAAATTAGTCTATTTTTATCAACTGACGTAAATTTATTTATTTCATAAATGAGAGTGTTTAGACTTTAACATTTTGAAAATATGCATGTATTAATAAATATATAAACTTGAAATAGACCCTGTTACAAGGGAGCCAAAGTTTCAACTGAACGTAGAATATTATCGTTGAAACCTAACTATATATTATTAAAAATCAGGAATGCAAGATATGCAATAATATTAAAATTAAAAAAATAATATAAAAATATGTAAAAGTTTAATAAAATATGATGATGTTTAATAAATCTGTATATAGTGCCAATTATTTGAGTTGTAAAACACTATTATTTTTATTCCATTCAGAAAATAGTCTCTTAAAAATTGCCATTCACAACAAATAAATATTATTTTTTTTAAAAATAGTATTTAAATTCTAAAATATATATATATATATATATATATCCTAGTATCATGTAAATGTTTAAGTAAAAATAAAACAACTTTAATGTTTTATTTTTATTTTTTTTTTACTTTTTCTCGTAAATTAGAATTCAGAGTAGTATATCTTAAACAATTTCTACAATTGCATGTTAAATGCTAATGAATAATTAATCACCAGTAACTACTACTTGATAATAGTATTTTATTACTTATTTTCATTCTGAGGTTACTTACTATATTCTAGATAAAATAAGATTAATTGTTGATTTAATTAGAAGCATTAGTGTAGGGAATGTTGTTTTTCTGTAGAGATAAAATAAAGCCCATACAATTAAGACCTCATTCTTTGTCTGACAAGATTAATAAGAGGTGTGCAATAACATTCCTATCCTTATTGATGGAAAATGCAGACAAAAGATTTATCCGCTGAAATGGTCAGAACAAAGTTACCAGAATCTTTCAGATGTATTCATTTAATGTTTCGTATGCATCTTTCATCCGGGAAGTATTTTATTTCATTAGTTTTCCAATAAACCTTTTTTTTTTTATTTTTGAATTGAAAAAGAATCCATTAAACTTATTGATATTTTTAAAATAAGTTAGATATTGTATTTCATTTTGAATACATAGAGTCAACATTAAAAATAATAAATTTATGAACTTTTTATTTCTCACTGTCTAAAATGAAAATAAATTGTAAATCAAATTGATTTTCCCTATGATAAAGATTGATATATGTTTATGAGAATAACATATATACATTATAGTATATTTTTCATTTATATACTTTAGATATATCTGTAATACTCTTATAAAAACGGTATTTACTTATAATACAAAAAGATCCTCATAATATTTAAGTAAAAGTTATAAAAAGTTATAATTTTTCTATAGAGTATACATATAATACAAAATAATTATCATAATACTTTAAGTAGAAGTTATAATTTTTCTATAGAACATACTTATAATATAAAAGAATTATCATAATACTTTAAGTAGAAGTTATAATTTTTCTATAGAACATACTTATAATACAAAAAAGAATTATCATAATATTTTTAAGTAGAAGTTATAATTTTTAAGAACATACTTATAATACAAAAGAATTATCATAATATTTTAAAGTTTTTTTAAAGTTTTTTAAATTTTTTTTTGATTCTTCTATTTTTTTATAGTCAAACATAATAATTGTGTTTCAAAATATTATCATTAGAGAATTCCTAATTGTTTATACTTCCTATTAGCATAAATAAATGTTCATAATTTCATTAAAAATTACAAACTACTTCAGAAGTATGTGTAATTTATATTTCATTAGAAAAGAAACAGAAAAATTTTGATTAGCATTGACTACTAGAAGCAATGGCTGCTTTTTTTCAGAATTTAACGTTTTTATTATTGGTTTTCTTTTACTTCTATAAGTTTTATTCTACTTCTTATGTATACCCATTTAGCAAAAATCTTCAGAACTTTCCAGCCATGATTCAGACCCCTAATTGTATCTGATTTAATTTAATTTTAATTTGATTTTTATTCATTTAGTTTTTCTTGTATGTTATCTTTATAAATAAGTAATTACGCAAATGTAATTTTAATATTAATGAATATGTGGAGGTTAGATATTCCGAAACAGGTACTTCAGTTTCTGTTTCAGTTCTCAAAATTTATTTGTGGCTTCGCAATAAGCACATACGTAAAATAAAATTAGTAATTATTATTTAATGTAAATATCCTCGATAAAATACAACAATAAATGTATTGCTTTTCATATGTTAACACCTATTTTTCGAATTACATTCCATGCCACTAAACACTGTCAGATTAATTGCATCCTACATTTTTTACACATTTCCTGTTCGACTCAAATCGGCTAAATAATAAACATATTTAAGATAGTAGATACTACTGGGACATGTCACTACTGATTTAAATGGTTCGAAAAATAAATACTTCCAGGAAACTATTCAAGAATAACTATTCCGTTGTAGAAAAGAAGTAGAAGAACGTAAATTAAGAGAACTGATTGACAATTTCATTATCTCTTATAATATAAACAGAATTTACTTGTTTTTCAAGGTATTAACTGTGGTGCACACCACTTAAAAATGGAATCTATATCCTGGTGCACGTTACTTAGCTAGCAATATTACTGGGCCATTATTAAAGCCTTCCGACAAATGACAATAAGTAATTTTTACAAAAAATTGGTTCGCTTTTATCATGCATGTTTCTCTCTATTTTCAACATTCAATTCGAATACAGCGAAACAAAAGTCCTTCAGAAGTTTATTCTCTCAAGTAAGAGTCATATCTATTCCTAAAAAAGGGTCTTCAGAAGAAATGCTCCCATATCTATCTACATAAATAACCGTAAACTTGCGTCAAACCTCTTCAACTGCAATATTCGCATCAGTGAACAAAATAAACGGTCTTGAGTGGCAGCAAAAAGAAAGAACTTTCTTTCTTACTTTTAAAACAAGAATGCAAGATTTTGAAACAAGAATATGTTCATCTTTCCGAGCGCATTTTATGGGAATCTTTTCAGAAAAGAAAAACAAAGGCAGGATACTGTTTCTAAGCCAGTTGGAATTGTTTCAAGAATAAACTCGCAGAAATTATTTTGGAATCTATTCATAATTTATAAAGGAAAACTGTTACTTAGTTTTTTTTTTTTATTATAACTTGTATTTATTCAATAGTAAATGTAAGTATGTTATAAACTAGATGCATGGAGCATAGATACTGAATTATTTTATAGTTATTTTTATACATTGTTCGGTGACTCATAAATATGTTATTTATCCATATGATTTTTTTTTTTTTCAAGATTATATACGTGCTCTCAAATATAAGCAATTGTACAGAATAGATAAATAAAATTTTATATTTGTAACAATGTATATTCGAATATACTCATGTATATATTTAACATATGCATTTTCAAACACATACAATGTATTCATTTCTTTATGCTGGATGGAAAAAAAAATTTCAAAATGTTGTTTTCCCATGTTGAGTATTTTAACCTGAAGTCATTAAATCTTAATGGTAAACGTAATATTAATGGCCTCATCATTAAATAATAATGGTAATAATGGTAATCATTAATTGTTAATTGTAAATTTAAATTAATATTAATGTACGATATTATACTAATAATAGTGTATAAAAATATAAATAAAAAAAAAATATACCAATATATAAAAACATCCTTACAAAAAGCATACTATAAGTGTATACAAACTAGTTGTATAATATAAATGCATTATACAAACAATATCCAAAATGCAATATTATCATATCCTCAAAATATTTAAATAATTTATTTGTTCTTATAAAATTTTAATATTTTTTTTTATCAGATTATAAGGAATTTTATTAAAAATATCTACATTGAAAATTTTAAGAAATTCAAAATCCTTAAAATAAAATTAATTTTACTTCAGAATTAATCCTTTCTTGAATGACTTATTTACTGGCATGTTTAGCTTTATATGATGTACAGCTGGCATGTTTAGATTTATATAATGTTTAATTTATATATAAAGCAAGAAATTGTTTGCATGCTTATATTTTCAAAAATATAGAAAATATAGAGAACTATAATTTATTGTACGTTGCCAAAAGTTCTGAAATAATGGTTAATTATTTTAATTCAATTCTTTTTTTTCTGAATTTAATGTACGTTGCCAAAAGTTCTGAAATAATGGTTAATTATTTTAATTCAATTAAAAGCTTTTTTTTTCTGAATTTAATGTACGCTGCCAAAAGTTCTTAATGGTTAATTATTTTAATTCTGAATTTAATGTACGTTGCCAAAAGTTCTGAAATAATGGTTAATTATTTTAATTCAATTAAAACCTTTTTTTTTTTTGTTAAATAACACATTCAAACTATTCAGCTCATACAGCGTCTGTAAAATAACAATAAACAAGATGAAATAACTCATTATTCATTCTTATTGTGGTATCGTATTTAATTTATGCCTTTTAATCTTTGAATTGCCATTAATAATTGATTCGTAAATATTTAACTGAACAAGATACTTTAATTTTTTCTTAAAAAGGAGATGTCTTAAGATCATTGAAAGAAACATTCTAAAATAAAAATAATTGTAATCATAATAAATAAATAATTATCTACCTAACAATAAAAAACTTAGTTAAACATATAAAAACATACATGCATTAGAACAAATTTTTAAATGCCGTCGAGTATTATCAAATTCAATGTATTATACTGCAGAGATTTGCAATAAAACTATATTTTTCTTACAGCTTATATGTAAAAGAAAAAGAAAACTAATCAATATTAGTTTTTAAACTAGGAAGTTTTATTGAAATTCTTTCTTAATCTTTTAATGGAAAATTTCGTTCAAATTTGTATTTGATAATTTCATTTATCCTTTTTATTCTCTAAAAAAAAAAAAAAATAATAATAATTGCATTTATACGCTGTTTTATAAAAAACTCCTGAAAACATTTAAGCTGAATTTTTAAAATGGGTCCTAAATTATCGAAAAATAAGCTAATCTCATGTATTAAACATAATGTTTAGTCTTACTTGAAATTTATATAAACCACACAAGTTTGAAGGAAAAAGAAATTAGAGAAACAGGAAAAACAAATAAAGAAA
The DNA here is from genome assembly GCA_021605095.1 of Caerostris extrusa. Lineage (NCBI taxonomy): Eukaryota > Metazoa > Arthropoda > Arachnida > Araneae > Araneidae > Caerostris > Caerostris extrusa. The sequence continues at coordinate 7,105 of BPLR01009186.1, forward strand.
GAAGTTGTCTTTATGATTTTTATATAAATATCTTTTTTTTTTAATAGACTTTTGTTTTAGATTTCTACTAAAAGTTTTTAAGTAAAATTTGGAAATAAATTTTACAAATCTTTGATTTCCCATTTTTTTTATTATAGCCTAGAAGAATGAATGAAGATGGCATCAAAGACAACAGCGTTTAATTAATTTAATTAATGAATATTTTAATTAAAAAGCAATAGTATAATCTTAGAATTTAATTGCAATAATTTTAAATAACTAAAAAATTCTTTCTGAATTTGCATAATGAAGTTGAGCATGGAATGCCTTTTCCACTATTTCAATTTTTTAGCTGTTTTGTTTTGAAATATTAATTCGGCATTATATCACAGCAGTGATTCTCAAAAGACGTGCTCTGTGTTATTCCAGAGAAAAGTGTGTCCAGATGTAAAACTAAATGAAGTTATTCTTTTTCTTGTCAGGTTTTATTTTCCAAAGATAACTTTCATTATAAAAAACTAACATTTGCACAACACCGATAACACACACAGAAGGTTTCTTAGAAAATAAAAACTCGGTTACTTCCATGATTGGCTACTATGAGCACTAGCGTCTGCGAGATTTTCAATGTTAAAAAAATGTATCATGTTTTATCGTAAAATGTATAATGTAAAAATGTTTTTTTTTTGCCACGTTGGGTAAGAAAACCGGGATCTATGGTTTAAATTGGATTCCGAACCACAAACATCAATGTTCGAACAGCACCAGAGAGCTAGCCACTTGAAAATCAGGCTACTATGCCACCTACGAGACGCAGACATCTGCCTGTAGTAGTCTGTGGAGTTGACCATCTGAATATATTGTTGAAACATTGTTAGCAGATGTGGTATTCTTGTTGTGCATATTACTTATTTCGAAAGTGTTGAAAGTGGATGTTATATGCATATAATTTATTTTCAGATAAATACATGTAAATAAAATAGACAGATTTCTTAAAAAAAGTAGTATGCTATTGAAGAATCATATTCTGGAAGAAACAAAAAGTTAAATACAAGTAAGAAAAAAGAAATCATTTACTCCCAAATAAAATGGATGTTTTTAAGCTTTTGTTTGGTATTGGACAGGAATTGAAGATCATTCTTCGCCACTATGTTTAATTTCTGTATGTAAAATGGCATATGAAACATCACTTTCTAATAAATTCAGAACCATTTTAAAACTATAAGCTCTAAGTTACAAGTTTATCTAAGTTAATCTAAGATAACTTAAGGATTTCGAAGTTAAACCAGATCTTTTAAATTGCTTTTATTGGAAACATTTTGTATTGATATGGACTCAAACTAAGACTATTGTATAGAGGTGAGGTGACCAGTCAAGGTTAAATGGCTTACCCGTGTACTCATGCTAGAACAAACGCATCTTTCATTTTTTAATAGATGATACAATTATATTTTTATAACCTTCTTTCCTTCTTATTTCGGATTGTAAGGTTACACTATTTGACCGATGTATTTCACCAACTAAATATTTCAAATATTAGTATACAAGGGAAAGAAGAAAATATTCTCACGTATACTGTCAAAATGAATGCATTTCAGAAAAACTGCAGATGCAGAAAAGAAAAGCTGTTGAAAGTAATTTGGAAATATTTCCCTTGGTATGTGATACTTGCATAAATGAAAAACACTTCAAATAATAGTTGAACATTTCGCAGGTTTAGAAGAAAAAATTGAGTTCTTATTTTCATCACAAAACACTGAACGATATGATTAGAATAAAACCCCATTCATGGAATTTCATGTGATTTTGGTTTAACAATAACTGAAGAACCGGCAGCTATATCCACAGATCGTGCATCGATTATTAAACAAAATGAATTGTGTCTTGAAAGCTTTTGTATTTCTTTAAGAGAAAAATATGCCTCAATATCTGAAAAAAAATCAACATTTTACTATCCTTTCCAACATCATATTTATATGAATTAGAATTTTCTACCAATACAAATAAATGTGAAAAGAGAAGAAATCTTCAACGTATTGATGGAAACATGAGAGTTTGCCTTTTCAAATGTATGCCCAAATATTTAAAAAATTGTAAGACTCCTGTTTCTCATAAATATAAGAATAAATAAATGTATCGCATGTTTCATTTATTTTTATCCCATTATTTTTCAGTAAAATTTGATTTAAATTATTTTAACATTTTTCAGAAATTTCTACATAGTAGGCTACAATTATTTGTTGGATTTTTAAATGTGCCTAGACATCAAAAAGTGTGAGAACCACCGAATTACAGTATCATTGTCTTATTCAAGAATTTTTCAGGCACATAAAATACATATTTTTGATTAATAATAAACATAAAAAATATAAAGGGTATAGCTTTAAAATTTTAGTATATAATGCTTTAATATTAGTAAAGGAACTTCAATACAAGCATAAAAATTCAACAACATATTTATTGAAGTTTAATTCCGCTATAACATTATCCAAACATTAGCGATATATGTTTACAATGAATTAAGTTACATACGAAATAAACTGCTACAACGGTATTCTTTCACGATCACATGGGATTCCAAACTCTCTCTCTAAATCATCACTCCCTTTAAACTTTTTTTTTTTTTTACTGTTCTAAACAATTTTTTAAGTCCAATCAACTGGCAAAACTAATTTAACAGAATCATATTTTAAAACTTTTAAATTGCACTTGACTTAAATAGAAATGAATGCTCCTCAATAATACAGATCAGATCACAGAATCAATATACTACATGGGCAATATAAAAAAAAATATTCTAATTTATAAAAATTCTCTACTTATCCAAATTTTATGTTCCTATTTAACTAATAATATAGTATTTGCTTTTTTAAAATAAATAATGTGAGTGCATCAATAATTCGAGATTCGATTTGCATAACCACGTTTACAACTTATCAGATGCCATGGGTTTCCATTTCTTCTCTTGAAAGGCTTTTTCTTGACTTCTAGTCCTTATAGAACAATTTTATCAACAATCATAATCATCGAAATTCCACGAATGCAAAACCTCGTTATTTGCCAGTTGCGTTTTCTACAACGACATTTCGGCTTACAATGGTACTGTATGTATTGAAATAATCACGGAGATCTTCTTCGCCCGACGAATTTCACAATCTATTCTCATACAATAAATTGAACGATACCAGAGTTTCTTGTTTACCTGAAACTTCACGGTACAATACGTTTTGGGTTAATCCTGCAAACATCGATTTTATGGGCTTTCAGCCTGGGCATCGTTAATCACGTGAGAGTCCTTGTCGAACATGTTATCAAATGCTCGAGATTTTCTAATATGACCATCTCGTATCACAGTACAGTTAGATATCTCATCATATATCACAAAGGGATTTTTCAAGGAAACTTCAGAGGATTTATTACGCAAATCACCAACGAAATTATCGCGCAATTGCTATAAAGTTAGCTTGATTTTTTTCTTCTGACTTTGCAGGTAACCATAAAATCCTTTATTTAATAAAAGTAATTCCCCCAATTTACTACCTAACCATTAGTTATAAAATACACCACCTACCCCAACACCATTTAGTTATTTTTCCAAATATGTCCTTATCTCAGAAGCAAGGTTCTTTTGCTTTTTTTAATGTTCTGCTATCAGTATTGTTATCTGCTATCAGTAGCTCTTATTCGTTACATCTTTTTTTTTCCTTTTCTAGCTATTAACTGAATTTTACCGATGGGAAAAGATGTAACAATTGTAGTTTAAATAATATAATCGGTTTTATGTTAAACCTATGTCACTGAGAGCCAGAACGCTAGTTTAAAATACAAAACACTAAAATTAAAATTTTATTTTGCCGAACTCCCGGGCCCTTCTCTGTTCACTTGGGTACCTGAACCTAATTTGCTAAATTTGCTAAAGTGGTTAAAACTCCCGGACTCTTGGGTACCTGGATTTGCTCAGCGAAGTATTTTACTATGAGAGGACTCAGGAAGGGGTGGGGAAAGTTAGCTGAACCTACGGTATTATTTGGACAACGTCGTAAATTGTTGTTAAGAACTCCCGGACCCTTCTCTGTTCACTTGGGTACCTGAACCCTGATTTGCTAAAAGGTGGCAGCGAAGTATTTTACTATGAGAGGACTCAGGAAGGGGTGGGGAAAGTTAGCTGAACCTACGGTATTATTTGGACAACGTCGTAAATTGTTGTTAAGAACTCCCGGACCCTTCTCTGTTCACTTGGGTACCTGAACCCTGATTTGCTAAAAGGTGGCAGCGAAGTATTTTACTATGAGAGGACTCAGGAAGGGTGGGGAAAGTTAGCTGAACCTACGGTATTATTTGGGCAACGTCGTAAATTGTTGTTAAGAACTCCCGGACCTTTCTGATTTCTGTTCATCCTGGGTACCTGAACCCTGATTTGCTAAAAGGTGGCAGCGAAGTATTTTTACTATGAGAGGACTCAGGAAGGGGTGGGTAAAGTTAGCTAAACCTACGGTATTATTTGGACAACGTCGTAAATTGTTGTTAAGAACTCCCGGACCCTTCTCTGTTCACTTGGGTACCCTGAACCCCTGATTTGCTAAAAGGTGGCAGCGAAGTATTTTACTATGAGAGGACTCAGGAAGGGGTGGGGAAAGTTAGTTGAACCTGCGGTATTATTTGGACAACGTGTAAATTGTTGTTAAGATGGCTTGATAAAAGCAAGATTATGCCGCTCGCCCGAAGGAGTTAAAAACTTGTGCTTTGATGTTCTTAAAATTGTTGGATAAGTTCCTGATTAAACGAAATTCTTGTTACACTAGTTTAGATTTTACTTTTTTTTTCTTTTACGAAGTTTTATGGATGGGGAAAGGTTTTAAATGGCAATTTGCAACTCGATAAAATTATTTACTAGAAATGGAGTAGCTTAAATCTAGTAAAGTATTATGGGACAATAGGATAATTATTAAAATAATATAAACAATCTAGAATAAAAAAAAGGGACATTTATATATTTTAATCATTCAGTCATTTTTTATCAAGGAATGCAAGACTATGATTATTATGGGCCATTTATTTGTTTTAATATATATATTTAATCCTTCAGCCATTTTTATGAAGGAATGCATCCGCTTGTCTATAAATGCAGATTTTTGTTTATTTTCTACCAATAACTGTACAGGAATATTTTTAAATAATACCTGCATAGAATTCTATTTTATTAATATTACTTTTAATATGAACATGTACAATTGTATGTACAACAGGTGAGACTAAATCTTTATTTGGAATTTTTGGAATAAAAAAAGACAATTTCACCTTTTTCCAAATTATCATGTTAACCAACATTAAGTCATCAATTTATCGCAGTTTCTTTTCTAGTCCATTCAATCTAGTCAATTAGTCAGTTTAATCTAACAACAATGACAATATAATGAGTACATAGAGATATTCAAGGCGCAGGTCTAAATGCTGTTTGTCAGTCAGGTTGCTTTCAACATGAGATTTTGATATTTATAAACAACTTCTGTTTGACAGTCAGGGTGATAGTTTTCTGGGATATTCCCAAATTACTCCTCAAAAATTTCTGGGAAGGCAATGCCCTTTCCTCATCACCCGTCTGTAGACTATTTCTAGTACGTACTAGTTCTAGCTACAGAGTTATAATTACAGCTACAGAATTACAGATCTACTAGTTATGTATGCCACGTACTAGCTGTCACTAGTGCGTGGTATACATAATAAGAGTCAGATTCCAGTTAATATAAAAAAAAGGCAAAGTAAATGAATTTATGTTCAGTGAAAACTTTATTATTATTTCAATGGATTGAAAGTAGGGCCTGAATGGCCGAGTGGCTAGCGCTCTGGCCCTCGGTACCACAGGTTTCGGGTTTGAGTCCCGGCGGTGCCATGGATGTTTGTAGTGGTTCGGAATCCACTTTAAACCGTATGTCCCGGGCCTAATAGGACCGTAGAGCGTTACAGGGGCATTGTTACTCCGCGTCCGTCTCTTATTTTAAGTTACACGTGCCCCCTGGGTCATGCAAAGTGAGTAACGTCTGTGCAGCGCTTGCCTTAAGGCATCCAAGACCAAGTGTCTAAGTGTTTGCCAGCTGCATTAGAAAGAAAAAAAAAATGTATTGAAAGTCGTTTTCATTACTTTTTTGTATTACTAAATATTTTATTTACAACAAACATTTTCAGTGGGATGTACAGATACAAAAATCTTTAATATATTACTAGTATGCATTAAACCTGAGGCAAAGTGAAAGAAAGAAAAAAAAAAAAAGACAATCATTCTCCATTTGCTCTCATTTCAATCTAGTCAGTTGCTTTTCAAATCGAAAGCTTCCAAATCTATTTCTCAGTTCAAATTATAAATTTCTTTTGCGAGATAAGAAAAAAATAGAGAGAGAGAAAAGGAAAGGTTTTTTCACACGAAAAGAAAAGAAATGGAGAGGTCAGGAATAATGCATCATTTATCGAACCTTCTTACGGCAACAAAATCCTAAATTGAAATTTCGTTGCTACTCAAAAACCAATACGATAAAAAAAGAAAAAAATTTTTTCTTCTCTTCTTCTCTTTTCAATCCAGAGATAAGAAGAAAAAAATAATAATAGAAATTCTTTTATTTATTTATTTTTTTATTTTTATTTTATTTTTTTTTTTTTGTTTGGAAGACGGGGACCCATTTAGAAACAAAAAGGAACGCGTAAATGGAATCACGCGCATGGGAGAGATACCTACATTTTGATCTTAATGCCACAAGATTTTAGCTGGTGATAATAAATCATCTCTCTCACTCCATATACAGAGAAGAAATAAGAAACCAAAATAAGAAATGACTCCATAGCCAAAGAGAATAAAAGGAATGGAAGGAAAAGAAGTATAAAAAATGTATAAACCCGAATGCATTTTTCAGGGAATCGCACTTTGCGAAAGAAAGATCTTTGAATGCCGATCAGAGAAAAAAAAAGAAAGAAAAAAAAAGAAAAGAAAAAAGAAAGAAAGAAAAAAGCAAAAAAGAGGGGGCAGGAATTCATGGCCCTCAGATATGTCGGAGAGAAAGAAGGTTGAGTTCATATAAATATTAATGCTAATGGTACCTAAAAGCAATCCCTGTTTCTTGTACCTTTGAATGTCTCCGATTTACCACTCATTGCGGACTGATGTCAATGTCAAACGGTATGAAAGGATCAACAGACAACAATAATAGGGTTCGCTGAATAAAGTATATAGTTGTGTGTTTGATGTTCGACATTTTTTTTATCTGCTTTTATGTGATTGACAATTCAATGCATCCTTTCTCAACTTGATTATACAGTAAGTGAGTTTTGTCAGTGGAGAGTCTTAGATTCAAAAGTGTTTTGCGTTTAAATTTTACAGCGTTTCGCAATCATATTGGCTTAGGGGTTATCTTTGGGGTTTTTCCAAAGGATAAGATGTAAAAGAACTCGTTGTTATTTATAGATTATCGTCTAAGTTTCAATTCCTGTTTTAAAAACGTCATTCATATAGAAACTATTTAAATAAATTTATTATAAAAATAATTATTTAAGTTAATTATTTTAAAAATTTATTATGTTTCCTAATGCAGCTGGCAATATAGACTGTGATCCCACATGACATAAGGGGGCTGCACCGACGTTACTCGCTTTGCACTACCTAGGGTACGCGTGTAACTTGAAGATAAGCCACGGACGCGGAGTAACGATGTCCCCGTAATTCTCTACGATCCTATTAGGACCGGGACCTACGGTTTAAAGTGGATTCGAACCACTACAAACACCCATGACACCGCCGGGATTCGAACCCGATACCTGTGATACCGGGCGCCAGAGCGCCAGCCAATCGACCATCATGCCCCAAAATTTAATATATGTTTAACTATTATTTAAATAAATTTATCGTTATAAATTTGTAGCTCACGGGACGCAAAAATAAATATTATTATAAAGGTAAAAAATTTAAATGATAGAAAATAAATGTATAAGAAATCAAAATATTTTATTTAAAAAAATAAATTTAATAAAATAACACTATATAATGTTTATTTGAACTAAAATGCTTAAAAGTTTTCAAAAAAAAAAATTATTGAAAAAATATTTTTTATTGTTGTATTATCAACGATTGTTTATTATATTAATATTATTTATTCACTTTAGTATTGTATGGATTCGGTGATTGAGGAAATTAATTAAAATTTTTTTTTTTTTTTAAATTCGAGTACAATATCATTAATATTTTAAATATATGTGTTATTGAAAATTATTAATTTTATATAAGCCACGTGCAATTTAAAGGTTTTAAATTATGATTCTGTTATATTAGCTTTTGCTCTGTGACAATTTAAAAAATGCTTAGAACAGCAAAAAAAGTAAAAAAAGTTTAGTTTGCTTTCGGATTTGGAGTGAGAGAGATTGAAATGTTGGGTGATCATGAAGGAAAGCTGATGAAGCAAATGGTTTAACTAATTATAAATATTCACTACTGGTGTTTTGTTAGTGTCAGTGCATATTGGAATTAATCGCCAATAAATGTGCTGATGAATTTTGGCGTTTTCGTTGAAATTTCTTTGTTGGCGCAGTAGGCGGGATTGTTATCGTAAGAATAAATATACGATTCTTAGCTGGTTGAAGAACAGATCAGAAGTCATTTTTTAAAAGTATAACTATCATTGTATTTTTGTGTAGAAACTTTAGTTTAAAAATTAGATTAGTTTGAGTCACATAATTAGAAATGGACGGCATACTCAAATGGATCAGATGGATCTTACTCAAAAATGTCAGAAATGTCGACTTCAAGAGTTGGCTCAAGTGTCGAGAAATGAGATGGTTGAAGGGTTGGAAATCAGAGAACTTAAGGATTTAAAGAAAAAAAATGAAATAATTGATGAAGTTGATTATAACTAATAGAGTAGAAAGTGAAGCATCCAATAGGGAAGAAAGATAATCTGAACTTGAGAAAATAAGAATTAAGCCCTTGAAATTCAATTCTTCTCCAGTAACCAGTGAAGGCACAACTCAAATAACAATAGATACTGCACAAATTTGATCCAATTGCAGATAACATCAGTCATTGCTTAGGAATCTGTGAATGAAAGGGAGGATTTTTAGTTTTAGGGTTTTGTACTGTAAACTAGCGTTTTGACTCTCAGGGCCACAGGTTTCTGGTGCCATGGAAGTTTGTAGCGATTCGGTATCCACTTAAAACCTTAGGTCTCTGTCTAATATGACAGTATAGCGTTGGACAGAGGTCTGACAAACCTACTCAATAAAATGAAAGCTAATACAGTGATGACAGTAGGCAGCCAGCCATGATCCAACATGGAATTTATTGAAAGGGAGTTAGTTTTTATGTACTGTAAAGAATAAGAAAAATGCTGATTAGAATTAATAAAAATAAGTCTGAATCAAAATGTTTTTTAAAAATTTTTTTAGAAGATAAACAAACTTATTGGAAGATAAACAAACATTTTATTGTATAAAACAAAATGCTGGAATTAATAAAAAAATAAACAAACATTTTATTGGTAGAAATAAACAAACATTTTAGATAGTATAAAACAAGATTTATAGACTAGAAAGCATAGACAAACATTTATAAACTCGCATTCCTTGATAAAAACGACTGAATGATTAAAATAGATTAAAACATATAAATGACTCTTATTTATTCTAAATATTATAATATTTTAATATCTATCCTATTGTTCCATAATATTTTACTATATTTAACCTACTGTAATTCTACTAAATAATTTTATCGAGTTGCAAGTTGCCATTTAAAACCTTTTCCCATCCATAAAACTTCGTAAAAAAAAAAAAAAAAAAAAAGATCTAAACTAGTGTAACAAGAATTTCGTTTAATCAGGAACTTATCCAACAATTTTAAGAACATCAAGAGCAAGTTCACCTTCGGGCGAGCAGCATAATCTTGTTTTTATCAAGCCATCTTAACAACAATTTACGACGTTGTCCGAATAATACCGCAGGTTCAACTAACTTTCTCCACCCCTTCCTGAGTCCTCTCATAGTAAAACACTTCGCTGCCACCTTTTAGCAAATCAGAGTTCAGGTAGCCAAGTGAACAGAGAAGGGTCCGGGAGTCCGGCAATAAAATTTTTATTGCAGCAATCAAAGCACCTCCACGACAACATTTTATGACGCCTTCCTTCTTCCGTTGGCGCTGGAGTAATGGCCATCCTAGATTGTGGTGTTACGTCTAGATTGAAAACAGAAATTGAAAGCAAAACAACGTGGGTGTGGGGTGACGGACACTGCGTAACGGCTGCACTAAAGGGCATACAGGGAGCGGTGATTCGAACTTAATTTTGGGGTGGTCTGGAAGTAGCGTGAGGATCACCCCGGGTGGCTCAAGAAAATGGTCTGGAGGAAATTAAAAATTAATCAAAAATGCTATCCTGTCTATGGCTTTTGGAATTGTTTGCCGAGTTGCAGTCATTGATTATCTACAAGAATTCTTTTAACACAATAACGAAGGAATAAATGACAATAACGAACGAATATTTGAGAATAACGAAGGAAATAATAAAAACAAAATATTTAACTCCTAATAACATTACATTAGGTGTCAATTATATACTAGATTCCAAAACATTAAAGAATAATTCTAATCATTTTCTTTAATTTTTGGTTACGCACAAATTAAAAGAAAAGCAATAATGATTATCTACATGAATACTTTTGATGAATATTTCTGGATTCAACAAAACTGACAATGATGGACATATTAAAAACAAAGTTTGTAGTGCTTAATAATATTACATTAGTCGACAATTTTATATTAGGTTCAAAACATTAAAGAAAAATAATAATCACTTCTTAATTTTTGGTTACGCACAAATTATAAGAAATGCAATAAATGATTATCTACATGAATTCTTTGAATAAAAATTCTTGGATTCGATAAGTATTGAAAATAAAGATGCAAATTTTAAAAACAAAGTTTTCAGTGGCTGATAACATTATAATCAGTGCAAATTTTATACTAGGTTCAAAATATTAAAGAAAAATAATACATTTTTTAAAATTTTTGGTTACACACAAATTAAAAAGAAAAGCAAATTATTATCTACATAAATTCTTTTGATACAAATTTCTGGATTCAATAAATACTGGCAATAACGAATGCAATATTAGAAACAAAATTCTTATATTTGGTGTCAATTTTATACTAGGTTCAAAATGTTAAAAAAAAAATAATAATAATTTTTAAAATTTTGGTTACGCACAAGTTAAAAGAACAGCAATAAATGATTATCTACATAATTTTTTTGATCAAAATTCCTGGATTCATAAATATTGATAGTAACAGTGGAAATATTAAAAACAAAGTTTTTAGCCCCAAATAACATTATATTAGGTATCAATTTAATGCTAGTTTCAAAATGTTAAAGAAAAATAATAATCATTTCTAAATTTTTTTTTACGCACAAATTAAAAGAAAAGCAATAAATGATTATCTACATGAATTCTTTTGATAAAAATTCTTGGATTCAATAAATACTGACAATAATAAAGTCAATATTAAAAACAATTAATTTTCAGCGCTTAATAACACTATTTTAGGTGTCAGTTATATACTATGTTCCAAAATATTAAAGGAAAATAATAACCTCTTTTTAATTTTTGGTTACGCACAAATTAAATGAAAAGTAAATGATTATCTATTTGAATTCTTTGGATAAAAATTCCTGGATTAAAAAAATACTGACAATAGCAAATGAAATATTAAAAGCAATGTTTTCAACACTTAATAAGATTATATTAAGCGCAAATTTTATTATTAGTTCAAAACATTAAAGAGAAAAATAATCTTTCTTTAATTTTTGATTAAACACAAATTAAAAGAAAAGCAATAAATTCAGAGAAAAAAAAAAGCTTAATTTTAAATTTAATAAAGCTTATTTTTAAATTTTAAGATATTTTAAAACTAATTTAAAACAATATTTTTAAGTAATAAATATTTTAATAACAATGCCTTAACAATATTTATAAGTAAAACAATATTTTAGAGTTTTTAAAAAATAAATCATAAATCTTTTTGTTTTATATAAAGGAAGACGAATATGCCTGAAAAATAAGACTTTTAAAAAGCGATTATGTAAGAGGCAAAATTTATTTTATTGGTAAAAGGTAATCTTGTGACAAACATGACCTCAAAATGTCGAAAAAAATATTAAAATTTGATAAAAAATTAAATTATTTAAATACATTAGAGCAAATAAGGAAATATGTAGTACATTTCGAATATTTTACATATTATACAATTAGTTTTATTATTTATGGACATTAAAAATTAAAAATTTAATTTAATTAAATATTTAAGTAAATAATTTAAATCAACACTAATGTGCAATATTATACATAAATTAAATAATGTACATTAGTATCGATTTAATTTATTTACTTTAACGTTTAATTTTGCTATATTATTTAATTTTAAACTTAAAATTTTCTTTGTGAAGAAAATTTACGAAAATTGTCTCTGTTATCCGTAAGATATGCCCTCGAGCTAAAATGCTCAGCATTGGAAAGCAATTTGTAATGTCTCTTGTGTGATAAAAAATAATATTTGACTCAATGTGTAGAAAAATAAATTGACATTTTCTTTCCCTTTTACGAATTTCTATAAATTCCTTCAGTTGTTTCTATTGACGGAAAAATGTTAGTCTTAAATTATTCGTCTTTTTTTGCAAACGAAGCGGAAATGTACATATGCATTGTAAACATTTCAATATGCAGGCAAGTATAAAAACGTATACAAGTTTATATTTGAATTGTCTATATTTGATTTATTATTTGAATTATATCAAACATATATATATATATATATATACAATTGTATATATTTGTGGAAGCATAAGATAATATGATATGACTCGTGACCTTGGTATAAATTGCAGTAGCTTAAGGCTGAGAATAGCAGGAAGGCAAAGTTCGAATTAGCTGAAGGCATTGTTGAAGTCACTGCTTTCAGAAACAAGAAGACGCGATGGCGATCGTGACAAAAAAGTCTTGTTTCTATAGTTAGGTTGCCTGATGGGAATTTTCAGTGTTTTTCTCCCATATGACACTCAAATGCCTGGGAATCAGCCTTAAAAAAAGCTCCCATTATCAGTCAGTGGGCTGTTTGTGAGGTATGTAAATGGCACACGAGGCCCAATAATGTTAAATTAAGAAGAAGATGCATACGTAATTTTGAGGAAAATCACATGGTTTATTAAAAAATTTTGTGTCATTCAAATAATATTTAAAAATACGAATATTTAAATTAATAAATAATTATTTAAAAATAAAAAAGAATAAAATTAATAATATAATTATTTAATAATATTTAAAAATACAAATAATATATAAAAAATAAATATATAAAATTATATTATTTTCATTTTATTAACTTCTAAAATTAATAGAAGTTATAAAATAAAATATTAAACTAAGGGACATGCGTATATACTATGTGTAATAAGTATTTTATTGTACTAATATTTTAGGAGAAATCATTATAGCAGGGCATAGTATCATTACTATTACTATGCTGTACTTTATACAGTGCAATACGTACTTTTACTTAAATGTACATAAAGACAAAAAAAAAAAAAAAAAGGGAATAAAAAGGATAATTTCAAATTAAATTTTATAAAGTTAAATTGCCAAAATTTTTTTCCTATGTATTTAAATAACAAATGTTTCTTAACTTTGAAAACTATTTCACTTTCTGCAAATAATTGTATGTATAATCATAACTCCTTATTTTTAAAAAAAAAATTTCTAGCTAACATTAAGAAAAACAACTGAAAAACTCTAAAATTTTAGGAATTATTTTTCTTTTATTTTCTTAAAGAAAAGAAAAACCATCAAGCACGTTGTAATAAATAACCACAATATATTCAAGTGTAGACATTAATCACAAACAAAAAAAAAAATCCAAAAAAATTTTAAATAGATTCATTATGAATAATAATAAAAAAAAATAGGAAAAAGCGAATTTTAAATTTCAGATATTAAAAAAATTAAAATTAATAATTATTACATAAACTGCTATAACTAATAATTTGAAGGTAAAAGATGAAATATAATAAATTAACAATTTGTTAATTTTTATGGTACTGTGATTCTTCAATTATACATTCCCCAGATAATTATCATTGTATAAGAATACATTGAATATAATTGAATATATGACAGTAAGAAGCGAAAATAACCTCATTTAATCCAATATATCCAAAAAGAATATGAAACCTGACGGAGAAATATGACCGAGAAGAAGTGAATTTTAAAATTTAAATATTAAAGAAAATAAAGTTAATTATTACGTAATTTGCTATTAAAGGTATGACAAATAATTTGAAGGCAAAATATAAAAATAAAATAAATTGACAGTTAGTTTTTAGGGTACTCTTTCAACTACAGATAATTATTCCCAGATAGTAGTTACCAGATAATTATCCTTGTATAAGAAAACGTTAGCTGTACTAGAATAAATGACAGTGATAAATGAAAAAGAATCTTACCTCATCCAATTCTTTAAAAAGAATACACAAAAAATGAACTTTAAAAGACGAAAAGTGTCTGTGTGATTAATTTGTTGATTTTATTTGTGTGCTTTTAAATTATTGTCTTTGAAAAAGAAAATTTTAAATGTTCTTTAATTCGGAGTGAAGAACATGGATCTTATTTCAACCAACCCTTCCAAAAAGGAATACAAAAAATAATAGAGTTTAGAAAGAAAAAAATTTATTTGTGTCACTTTAAAAAATTGTAGAGTTGCACGATATGCATAAAATTTGCTTAATTATCTCCAGTATGTATTCCAACTGGGTGTTAAAAAGTCAAACATGCCATTATTGTAGCCTTCAGGAAGAAACTGTAGTAATAAAATAACTGGAATAATTCAATAATTTAAATAAATAAATTCAAATATTTCAAAAGTTAAAATTAATGATTACTACATAAATTGGTGGTTAATGCAAACAAATAATCTGAAGGCAAAATATAAAATGAAATAAATTGACAGTTTCTTAATTTTTGGGTACTCTGTTTCTTCAACTATATTTCCATAAAATTCAGAAAATTATCATTGTATAAGAAAACATTGAATGTACTTGATTATATAAGTTAAAATAAATCTCCATCTTTCCAAAAAAAATACGAAAAAAAAAAAAAGAAAAATGAATTTTAGAACACGAAAAGTGTCCGTGTGATTAATATGTTGATTTTGTTTGTGTGCCTTTAGATTAATATCTTTGAAAAAGAAAACTTTAAATGTTCTTTAATTGGGAGTGAAGGGAGAACATGAATCTTATTTCTATAAACCGTTCCATAAAGGAATACAGAAAAAAATATAGTATTTTGAAAGAAAAAAAAAATGTATTTGTGTCATTTTAAAAAATTGTAGAGCTGCACGATATGCATAAATTTTGCTTAATCTCCAGCATATATTCCAACTGGGCGTTAAAAGGGTAAACACGCCATGATGTAGTTTTCAGAAACGAACTGTAGTAATAAAATAACCGGAATAATTCAATAATTTAAATAAATAATTTCAAATATTTCAAAAGTTAAAATTAATAATTACTACATAAATTAATGTATGAGGTATAGCAAATAATCTCTAGTCAAAACATAAAATCAAATAAATTGACAGTTTCTTAATATTTAGGGTATTCCGTTTCTCCAACTATGGAGTTCCCAGATAATTACAATTAAGAAAATACTGAATGTATTTGAACATATAACAGTGAGAAGTTAAAATGAATCTCACTTTATCACTTTCCAAAAAAAGAATACGAAATAAAAGAAAAATGAATTTTAAAGGAAGAAAAGTGTCTATGTGATTAATTTGTTGTTTTTTTTTTTTGTGCTTTTAGATCATGATCTTTGAAAAAGAAAACGTTGAATATCCTTTAATTGGGAGTACCGAAGAACATGAATCTTATTTCAACCAACCATTCCAAAAAGTAACACAAAAAAATAATACAATTTTGAAAGAAAAAAAATGTATTTTTATCACTGTATTTGTAGAGTTGCACGATATGCATAAATTTGGCTTAATCTCCAGTATGTATTCCAACTGGGTGTTAAAAGGGTAAACATGCCGTGCTGCAAGGAAGGAAGTGTCCTTGATGATTGGATTTTCTATCTGGCGTAGATAAGAAAAGAAAGGAAATATTAATTAGATTAAACAAAATATTTAAAATAAATTAAGTTATAAAGTAAAAATAAAAAAATTTAATTTCAAGTGAAGTTTTAATTGCTTCTAAATTTTAAATTGTTAAAAAAATTTCTTATGCATCTAAATTCAAGGAAATTTTTCTTTTCTTTGAAAAATAAATCTCACTTCATTCAATCCTTCCAAAAAGGATACTAAAAAAAAGAAAAAAAAGTGAATTTTAGAACACGAAAAGTGTCAATGTGATTAATTTGTTGATTTAGTTTGTTTGCTTTTAGATTAATATCTTTGAAAAGAAAACTTTAAATGTCCTTTAATTGGGAGTGAAGGGAGAACATGAATCTTATTTCAACAAACCCTTCCAAAAAGGAATACAGAAAAAACATAGAATTTTGAAAGAAAAAAAAGGATTTGTGTCATTTTAAAGAATTGTAGAGCTGCACGATATGCATAAATTTTGCTTAATCTCCTGCATATATTCCAACTGGGCGTTAAAAGGGTAAACACGCCATGATGTGGTCTTCAGGAACGAACTGTAATAATAAAATAGCTAGAATAATTCAATAATTTAAATAAATAATCAAATATTTCAAAAGTTAAAATTAATAATTACTACATAAATTAGTGTATGAGGTATAGCAAATAATCTCTAGGCAAAACATAAAATCAAATAAATTGACAGTTTCTTAATCTTTAGGAGTATTCCGTTTCTCCAACTATGGAGTTCCCAGATAATTACCATTAAGAAAATACTGAATGTATTTGAACATATAACAGTGAGAAGTTAAAATGAATCTCACTTCATCACTCTTTCAAAAAAGAATACGAAATAAAAGAAAAATGAATTTTAAAGGAAGAAAAGTGTCTATGTGATTAATTTGTTGTTTTTTGTTTGTGTGCTTTTAGAACATGATCTTTGAAAAAGAAAACGTTGAATATCCTTTAATTGGGAGTACCGAGAACATGAATCTTATTTAAACCAACCATTCCAAAAAGTAACTCAAAAAAAATAATACAATTTTGAAAGAAAAAAATGTATTTTTATCACTGTATTTGTAGAGTTGCACGATATGCATAAATTTGGCTTAAACTCCAGTATGTATTCCAACTGGGTGTTAAAAGGTAAACATGCCATGCTGCAAGGAAGGAAGTGTCCTTGATGATTGGATTTTCTATCTGGGGTAGATAAGAAAAGAAAGGAAATATTAATTAGATTAAACAAAATCTTTAAAATAAATTAAGTTATAAAGTAAAATAAAAAATTTTTATTTCAAATGAAATTTTAATTGCTTCTAAATTTTAAATTGTTAAAAAATTTCTTAGGCATCTAAATTCAAAGAAATTTTTTCTTTTCTTTGAAAAATAAATTTCACTTCATTCAATCCTTCAAAAAAGGATACTAAAAAAGAAAAATGAATTTTAGAACACGAAAAGTGTCCGTGTGATTAATTTGTTGATTTAGTTTGTTTGCTTTTAGATTAATATCTTTGAAAAGAAAACTTTAAATGTCCTTTAATTGGGAGTGAAGGAGAACATGAATCTTATTTCAACAAACCCTTCCAAAAAGGAATACAGAAAAAAAATATAGAATTTTGAAAGAAAAAAAAGGATTTGTGTCATTTTAAAAAATTGTAGAGCTGCACGATATGCATAAATTTTGCTTAATCTCCAGCATATATTCCAACTGGGCGTTAAAAGGGTAAACCCGCCATGATGTGGTCTTCAGGAACGAACTGTAATAATAAAATAGCTAGAATAATTAAATAATTTAAATAAATAATTTCAAAAAGTTAAAATTAACAATTACTACATAAATTAGTGTACGAGGTATAGCAAATAATCTCTAGGCGAAAAACAAAATCAAATAAATTGACAGTTTTTCTTAATTTTTAGAGTATTCCGTTTTTCTCCAACTACGGAGTTCCCAGATAATTACCATTAAGAAAATACTGAATGTATTTGAACATATAACAGTGAGAAGTTAAAATGAATCTCACTTCATCACTCTTTCCAAAAAAGAATACGAAATAAAAGAAAATGAATTTTTAAAGGAAGAAAAGTGTCTATGTGATTAATTTGTTGATTTTGTTTGTGTGCTTTTAGATCATGATCTTTGAAAAAGAAAACGTTGAATATCTTTTAATTGGGAGTAAAGAGAGCGTGAATCTTATTTCAACCAACCCTTCCAAAAAAGAAAAGACTTTTGAAAGAAAAAAAATATATTTGTGTCATTTAAAAAAAAAATTGTAGAGTTGCACGATATGCATAAATTTGGCTTAATCTCCAGTCTGTATTCCAACTGGGTGTTAAAAGGGTAAACATGCCATGCTGCAAGGAAGGAAGTGTCCTTGATGATTGGATTTTCTATCTGGCGTAGATAAGAAAAGAAAGGAAATATTAATTAGATTAAACAAAAAGCTCTAAGCGATTTGGAGCATCAACTTTGCTTTCCTTTAAGCTGTTGCTCATTTACAAGATGCTCATTTATCCAAAGTAAAAAGCTAATTAGATTACTTTTATCGATTCCCTAGATAGGCTTATCTAATAAAGAAGCGAGTTACTGTACGGATGTAAAAATTTTTGTTGTTATTCTAAGACCTCGTAAATATAATTTCCACAATGGATAAGAAGACCAAATGGAACTAAGTAAGTAAAAAAGAAAAGAAGAAAAAAAGAAAACCCCTATTTTTTTGTGTTTAAGTAACTATAAAGATTACGAATCAATAAGAAATGAAATACATATATAGGAAGGGCAAAATTACTTAGAATAATGCTTAAGGATCTACATAATTTAGTGCAATATTAATAGTAAATCACATATGAATATTTGACTACTTAATGGGTATACGTTGTTATGGCAATGGTAATGGTAATGGAATGATGGAAAGTAATGAACTTTGGATTAAATTCCTATACAGATAGTAACAAAAGTAATTATAATAGTAATAAATATGATGATCTTCTTTTGTAATTAAAAGCTCACCCCTATTCAAATTAAAATCAAATTAAAAAATCATAAAATGACTATAATGGGTTTTAGATTTTTCCGCTATTTCAGTTTATATTTTACTAGCAGATATGACAAAGGGTTGCCTAGCTACAGAAAATATATATTTTGCAACATTTTGTTAAAAAAAAAAAGCAAATAATTTTCAGTATTAAAATTTCAGAATATTTATTTTTATTTTATCGCTAATTTTCAACCTTCTCTGTTGTCATTAATTTGTTTCGATTTTGTGATATATCTTCCATCAGATGATTTTTTTTTTTCGGTTACATATTTGGATACATCACAGTAATTTTTTTTTTAGGCCTAAGCTATCAATTTTGATAAAGTTTTAATTTAAAACCTAGGCATCGAGTGGTATTAAATGAACTAAAACCAGGAGACATTTATTGATTTCCTTTTTTTTTTTTTTTTTTTTTTTTTTTAGTTTTTTATAACTTTTCTGTATTTTAAATTGAAACAAATACAATTAAATACAAATACAAATACAATTAAATTGGTACGTCCTTTGTGTCTTTAAAACGTAAACAAAGAACTGTTGCCACATTCTCAAAGTTATAGATATCACTTTTTTTTTCCAAAAACACAGATAATATTACTATAGATTCATATAATAAATATATTATGACTTAATTTTAATCAAATGAACTTATTCGTAATTTCTACATCAAAATAACACTTCACATACAATGTTTTTTTCCGAACCACAGGATAGCTACGAAATCGCCTTGATTTTGGCCAATCACAAGCCAGCAAACAGTAAAATTATCACGCCGGAGGGCTGTTATTGTAGTCGTTTACTGTTCTATTTATTTAAAAAGGACCTAAATTGAATTTTCTCATAATTCCGGAAGCCATACAAAGCATGTGATATAAATAATAAGTGATTAAAACTTAAATATTGAACACAGCAGTTCATAAAGAACAAAACATAGTTGCACTTTATATAGATTCCGTACAAAAATTTAAGTTTATGAGAAATATTTTATAAATAAAATAAAATATTATTTTTAGCAATAATTTTTTTTTTTTAATAAAACGATAAAAGGTTCGGTTCTATAGATAAAGGAGTTATATTGTTAATATTCAATTGTGTATAATTACTTTATATTATTATGTATAAAATATAAATTATATAATTTCGTTCATTACGAATGATAAATAAATAATTGAATATTTAATAGGTTATTAACAGGATTTAAATCTTCGCTAAAGAAAAAATTGTTTTGAAATAATTAAAATATATATTTTAGACACTTTTAAATAATTTAAATATGCTCAAACTTTAATCGTTGAATATGTAACTTTATTTGTGGTTTTTGTTTTATTCTTTAAATTTATATCTTAATACTCCAATTAAATTAAAATTTATGCAAAATATTTTAAAGGAAAATAATTTTTTTTTTATGAAATTGTTTTGTAATAAATTGAAAATTTTGGTTCTATAAATAAAGGATTAAAGAGTTCAATTATTATTAATTTATTTTACAGATGAAATTTAATTTTGCAACACGTTAGAGTATTAATTGTAATGGTATTTGGTGACATGCCAGTTTTTTAATAAAACCACTTTTTTAGATTAATCATGATTAATTCTAAATATTCAGACTGTAAACAGAAAAAGTTACCTTTTTCCTGTAGATGGTAATAAAAATGAATAAAATAACTGAAATCATTTCAAAATTGTCATTAATAAGCCTTTTAATGTGTTTAACATAACAAACAACAATGTTAGTAACTTTCATTTGTAAAAAACAAAAGTCTTATGCTTTTTGACATTAATCACTCTCCCCCCATTTTTAAACAATCGATACAAAAACATAGAAAGTGTATGATTAATATAAATGTATAGAGAATTTATAGGATTTCCATAAAAACTTTATCTGATTGGAGATATCTGCATCTAAAAAGAAAATGAAACCAAATTTAATATGCAGACTGCAGAAAGCATAGAAAAGAATATGTATCGACAAATGCCAGCCTCTTTCCCCGGACACGAATTTTGACTGTGGGGACATCTTAAATCTGTTGTGGATGTTGATAACATTAAAACTCGTGTTCCTTAAAAAGAGAACACAAGAAGAGCTGTTACACATATCCAAAATGACAGAAGAGGGCATCATACAAAGATGCAACAACTTTCATAGGGGATTTTTGCAAATCAATTTCGAAATGATGTGTTTTAACACGGATATTGTGTCTTAATAAATTATCATAGCTACAAATATGAGGCAGAAAAAAAGGCAATGCAACAATATTTCCTTGAATTCAAAGGAATATGTTTACTTGGTTTCTTTAAGTACATTAAAACAAAAATAGGTGCATTTCATTTTATAAAGTAATATATCAGCAAGTGTTTTTAAAATTGTATCTGCCTATATATGAAAAATGATTATATACAGTTACATCTCAACGTAATTGCAAATTAAGTAATTTTTTCTTAAAACGAATTTTTAAAATTTAAAATTTATAAGAGTATTTGAACTTTACAAATAACTAATTACCAATATTGATTATGAATATTCGATGTCAAGGTTGTTTCTTAAAATCGTTCTAATCGTTCTAATTCTAAGAATTGAATTTGTTTTTGCTATCAATAAAATATTATTAGTTTATTCTATTTTGACAAAAGATAATTTTTATTTTAAAAACTTTGGACATTTTCTTTATTCTTATGCATCCATAATATTTTTATTTTTCTGATTAATGAACAGAAAATAATCATTTATTGTATATACAGAAACGCTTAAAAATAACTCGATAAAGTTATTTTAAGATTCACTTTTAACAAAGCAGATACTTCCAAAAAAAAGATTAAATATTGCACAATTCAGAATTATCACCCATTCTAACCACGCCTTTTGAGAACAGCAGTAGTGACTCTGAATTACTCCGATGGTTTTGTGGTTTCTAAATGATAAAACAAGTTAGTTGGAAGTAATTAACTTCAACACGAAACAAAAAGAGGAAAGGGAAGTTCCAGAACAATAGAATCCCTTCAACTATTTGTGAGAGTGGTAACGTTTGATTAGCCAATCAAATGCGACGGACTATACTTCACCCTAGTGCATTGTTGCAAAGAAGACCCTAGATTCCCTGTTGGTTGCAAAGTGCCTCCGAGTATATCAGAGAAAATGTCTCTCTGAGATAAAAGTCTTGTCCCCAGTCTTTTGTCATTTACGGTCTGTTTAACGACCCACCTCAAAAAGAAGAATGCGTCGTAAAATGAAGCAACATTTTGTGAACTCGGATCCCAGAAACGGGTAAACTCAGTGTAAATAGAAATGGATAAACGTCTTTTATTTGAAAGAGAAGTTGAATATTTTTAATAGAAAATTTTAAATTGTATTAAAATTTTACGATGGTAATTCATGTAGCATTTTAATAAACACTGAAAGCATTCATTAGAAATAAATTATGCATAATTAAGAACACACCAAATGTTCAATTGCAAAGAATTTTGAATATTTCACTTTTTCCCCTACAGTATAGTGCCGAAAGAGTATAACCAATTTTTTTCAAAAATTCATTCATTCATTTAAAATATACAAAAAAAAAATTGGAATATCCATTGTCTAAAATATCTTGATTTTAGAATTTTAACTTCCATTCACTGAGTATCAGTTCGTCATGATGTTTAATCATTTGATATTACCTGCATTGAAACTAATTTTAATGATTGGTGCATTCATTTATAATAGTTTTACATATTTTTCAAAAGTGCATAAATATTTTATGCTGAAAAATCCCTGATATTGATAATCAAAATCTTTGAAAAAGATTTTATTTTTGCTAGAAAAAAAAAAAATTAATTTCCTAAAAGTTTTTATTTTTTTTTTTTTTTTTAAATAATTTTTCCTATTGAAAGTACGAATAATAATTAAAAGATATTTCGAACTATTTCAATACCGCTTGTTTATTCTTCCTTTAATAATTAAAAAAATCATTTCAAAGCCAATAAATTGGAATTTTAAAAATTTTAAATTAGAAAATCTAACGGTCTAGATCTCCTTTATTCTTCTTTCATTCTAGTTAGCTAGTTACAGAATATTGCAATATCATCTGGAGCTATTGTTAATAAAATAGAAAAAGATTTCAAAGTATTTTTTGTTCATATAAGTATTTTTACGGAAATCTTTTGTGCAATCAAGAATATTATATGTATATTTTTTTCAAGTTTTCTTATTTACAAATGTATAGATTAAGAATATACACGTTTTTAATTAAAACTCAGTGCATTTGCAAGATTTTAGAAACAAATCTATCTTCTCATTAAAACTAACGAAACATTTTCTGCAAATACATATTAAAAGAAACTGTTTTACATTTTACACGAATGATTCACTAATTTAATTAGTTTCGACATTTTCTTTTAAAAATCTTTCACGAAAATGGAATTCCATAAATAAATTATTAAATTTTGAATTATTATTCGATGATTTTTTTATGTATATCACTTTATTTTACTTTTCGAAATTAATTTGCAATTTCAAGTAATTTCGTAAATTACATTAATTTGCTCAAGTTAACTAATTTAATTTGAATTTATAATGCATGCCTTGATTAATTATACCAGAAAATCAAGCTATTTTGTAAAGATGGAATGCACAACTGTAATACATTTGTTAAATGTTACACCAAAATGTCTGACCATCTTCCAAAAGGGCGTTCGCTTGCGTTATCAAAATGAACTAAATGCTAAAACTTTATGGTTTATAATTCCCTTGAATACAGATTTGCTTAATTTAGAGCTTAATTCAGATCTACTCACCATAAATTAATTTAATAACGTTTCTGCTTAGCCGCTGTTAAATTAGTGTTTTACTTATGTTCTTCGTGTGATAACAGAGTGTTTTGATATTTTAAATTGAATATTTAAAAAAAATAGCATTCGTATTGTGTTAATTCATTTGATGAGAATGCGTATATGTTGGTGTAGTATTTGTAATTCATTCTTTTCTAAGTATCAGTTCGTCATGATGTCCAATCATTTGATATTACCGACATTGAAATTATTTTTTAATGTTTGGTGCAGACATTTATAAAAGTTGTAGATATTTTTTCTTAAATTCCACAAATATTTATTGCCGATAAATCCCTGATATTGATAATCGAAATCTTTGGAAAAGATTTCCTTCTTTTGTTAGAAAAAAATTAATTTCCAAAAAGTTTTTATTTTTATTTTTCAGTCATTTTACCTATTGAAGGTACGAATCATAATTACAAGATATTTCAGAAATATTTCAATACCGCTTGTTTATTCTTCCTTTAGTAATTAAAAAAAAAATCATTTCAAAGCCTATAAAGGGAATTAAAAAAAAAATTAAATTAGAGAATCTAACGATCTAGATCTCTTTAGTTTTTTCAATCTCTTTCCTAGCTAGCTAGTTTCAGAATACTGCAATATCATCTGAAACTATTGTTAATAAAATGAAATATTTCAAAATATTTTTGTTTATATAAGTATTTTAAGTAAATCTTTCGTGCAATCAAGAATATTATATATATATATTTTAATTTTTCTTATTTACAATTGCATAGCTTAAGAATATACAGGTTTTTAATTAAAAACTTATTATGTTTGCAAGATTTTAGAAATAATCTTCTTCTAATAATTTATCTTCTCATTAAAACTAACGAAACATTTTCTAAAAGTACATATTAAAAGAAATTATTTTACATTTTACACGAATGATTCGCTAAGTTAATTAGTTTCGACAATTTTTCATTTAAAAATCTTTTCACGAAAATGGAATTCCGTAAATAAATTATTAAATTTGGAATTATTATTCGATGATTTATATATATATCACTTTATTTTAATTTTCGAAATTAATTTGCAATTTCGAGTAATTTCGTAAATTACATTAATTCTCTCAAGTTAACTAATTTAATTTGAATTTATAATGTATGCCCTGATTAATTACACCAGAAAATCACGCTATTTTGTAAAGATGGAATGCACAACTGTAATACATTTGTTAAATGTTACACCAAAATGTCTGACCATCCCCAAAAGGGCGTTCGCATGCGTTATCAAAATGAACTAAAATGCTAAAACTTTATGGTTTATAATTCCCTTGAATACAGATTTGCTTAATTTAGAGCTTAATTCAGATCTACTCACCATAAATTAATTTAATAACGTTTCTGCTTAGCGAGTGCTAAATTAGTGTTTACTTTATGTTATTCAAGTGATAACAGGTATTTTGATATTTAAAATTAATATTTAAAAAAAAAAAAACTAACATTCGTATTGAGTTGATTCATTTTATAAGAAAGTGTATATGCTGGTGTAATATTTGTTATTAATTGTTTTCTAAGTATCAGGTCGTTATGATGTTCAATCATTTTGATAATTCCGACATTGAAATTAATTTTTAATATTTGGTGCAGCCATTTATAAAAGTTGTACACATTTTTTTCTAAAATTGCTTGAATATTTAATGCTGATAAATCCCTGATATTGATAATCAAAATCTTTGAAAAAGATTTCATTCTTTTGTTAGAAAAAAATTAATTTCCTAAATGTTTTATTTTATTTTTAAAATCATTTTACCTATTGAAGATACGAATCATAATTACAAGATATTTCGAAATATTTCAATGCCGCTTGTTTATTCTCCCTTTAATAATTAAAAAATCATGTCAAAAGCCAATAAATTGGAATTTAAAAAAAAAATTAAAAAATTAGGGAATTTAACGATCTAGTTTTCTTTTACTCTTTTTTCAATCTCTTTTCTAGATATATAGCTTGGAATATTTGCAATATCATCTGGAGGTATTGTTAATATAATAGAGAAAGATTTCAAAATATTTTTTGTTTACGTAAGTATTTTTAAGTAAATCATTTGTGCAATCAAGAATATTATATATATATTTTTCTTTTTCTTATTTACAAATGTATAGGTTAAGAATATAAAGGTTTTTAATTGAACTTTGGTACGTTTGCAAGATTTTAGAAATAATCTTCTTCTAATAATTTATCTTCTCATTAAAACTAACGAAACATTTTCTAAAAGTACATATTAAAAGCTCTTTATATTTTACACGAATGATTCACTAAGTTAATTAGTTTCGAACTTTTCTTTTAAAAATCTTTCACGAAAATGGAATTCCATAAATAAATAATTAAATTTCGAATTATTATTATTCAATGATTTTTATGTACATCACTTTATTATTTTACTTTTCGAAATTAATTTGCAATTTCGAGTAATTTTAAATTACATTAATTTTCTCAAGTTAACTAATTTAATTTGAATTTATAATGCATGCCTTGATTAATTATACCAGAAAATCAAGCTATTTTGTAAAGATGGAATGCACAACTGTAATACATTTTGTTAAATGTTACACCAAAATGTCTGACCATCTTCCAAAGGGCGTTCACTTTGCGTTATCAAAATGAACTAAATGCTAAAACTTTATGGTTTATAATTCCCTTGAATACAGATTTGCTTAATTTAGAGCTTAATTCAGATCTGCTCACCATAAATTAATTTAATAACGTTTCTGCTTAGCCGCTGTTAAATTGAAGTATTTTACTTTATGTTATTCAGTGATAACATATTGTTTTGATATTTTTAAATTAAATAATAATAAACAACAATGTTCGCATTTTTTATTAATTCATTTGATGAGAATGGGAATATGTTGGTTTAATATTTGTAATTAATTGTTTTTATTACAGTCATATGTAGAATATTAATTTATTTAAAACACACAAAAATTTAAACTTTTGAAATTTAAAAAAGAATTTTTGAAAAAAAAAAAATCTAATTTTTTACTTTAAATAATTAGTGTCTATTGAAATCAAATTAAATTGTTCAGATTAAAGCTTTTTATTCATTTTAAAAATTGTAATTAAATTAAATTAAATGTTAATTAAATTTTTTTATAATTTAATTTTAATGGCAGGCGGTAATGAGGACCTACAAGTTATAAATCAGTTTAATGAAAATTTACAGGTAAAACCTAATGATTAAAAATAATTATACACATGCCCATAAAAACAAACCACATCCCATTGTATAAAATTCCACATACTTAAACACGATTGTATATCTATGTCTCACTCGTTTTTTTTTTATTTGCAAACCAATAATTAATTAATATCAAAAATAATGAAAAAAAAACACTACTACAAATATTATCACTTATAAGAGTGAAGTGTTGTGTGTTAATTAGCCTAAAATTCTTGCAAAATCTGCTTTGTCTTGTAAATGTTTTCCTATAACTTACTACTGCTCTTTTACAGTGCCTGGATTATGTAAAACCCAGAATAAGTTTCGTTTTGTGAAACGACCTTCAGAAACTTTGATTACATAACGATCAGAACTCACTGCCTTCAAGCTTGTAAACAGACGACTCGTATTACTGTAGGATCAGCAATTTCTGAACTTTTCATCGTCATTTATATTCAGATTAATCATTATTTCTAGACCAAACATTGGCACTCCTTAATGATATTTAAACGAGGTTTGTTTAACTAAGATCTTTCTTTTTGAAAACGTCCAATTTCTGTCAATAACTAAAGGTCGCTAACGTTTCATAAAACACTTCTTGCTGAAATAAAATTACGTGTAATTTTTTTAAGCATTAAATTTCTCTAATTTCAACTATAATTTAGTTCACAGGTATAGGGCTTGAATATACAAGTTGAGCCCAATATCTTTGTTCTGAATATATAAAAATCATCGTTGAATGTAATAAAGTAATTTTTTAGCTTCATTAAATAGTTTACTTTAAACAGTTGATCAGAACAGAATTAATGTCGAAAACATTTACTTAAATCGTATTTGTTCTTATTGTAAGGTTAATCTTCCATGCATGATGAAAGATAAATGAGCATAATGACTGTAGCTAGGGATTAGACAAATACACGCTTTTCACAAATAATGAGATAGTTCTATGGTTAATGTTTGATGCCGCCTTATGACAAACAACCTTATTGGGAAGCTTTTTTAATAGGAAAAAAACATACCCGTAGTAGTTTCTTAGAATAATTAAAACCCGTTCATTGCAGTACAGTTATACCATTTTATCCATGTAATATTTTTCAGCAAAATGGTGCACCTCTTCATTGGGGTTCGTTAGTTTGTAAGTTCCTCGAAGTGAAATTTACGGGATGGTGGATAGAAGGAAGGTATCATCAACATGATCTCCCTCATATTACTCATCTTGATTTGTTCTTTTGGGGGCAATACCAAATTCTTTGCACCTTCATTAGTCGGTATCGTTGAAGAACTGAAGACTAAGTGAGTATATTGTATGGGTACTGTATCTGAACTTGATATGTTAAAGAACATCTGAAAAAAGAACCGTTATGATATTTACGAGTTACCAAGTAGACATACATTGAAATCCGCTTTAATCTTGGTGTTATTAAAAACTTCATAATGCAGTTAATGCTTCACTAATTTTAATTTTAACAGTCGGGTGCTTTACAAGATATCCATATAAACATATGTCTAATTATCACAAAAATAAAATTTTTATGATCAGGCACTTTGTGCTATTCTATTTGTCTTTTACATACCAGATAATTAACCTACTGTCTTAAAGAAGTTGTCCATGAAGATTTGAAGATCATGGTTACTTGGGCCATACGTTCAATAGTTAGATAGCCCTGTCATGTTTGCCCTCAAGTGCAGCATTGGTAAACTAAAACATCTCATTTCGGGGGAAAAAATAAATATTAGGTAAAAAAAATGTTTTTTTAATTAAAGAGGAGAGATGAAAAAAAAAAAAAAAAAACGACGGCAAATGCTATTATTGTGCTAATGATGAGAAACTTTCGGGCATGCGCATAATACTTTTCCTTTCAAATGTGAGCCATGTCATATGTACATGTTGCTCACTCCATTATCAAAATTGTAAAGAAAACTTCTGCAATGGTATTAACAAAGAATGCATAGAAAAGAGTACAACTGCTGAGGGTTGTATGAAATAAGTAAAGAATATTTGGGGCAGTGTTCTTTGAGAGAATTTGTATTAAAAATATTTGTTTGGGCAAAACTTAACCGACATATCCATATGAGCAGATGATTTATTAATTGTAATCAAGATACAGAAGTATTTCATGAATATTCATTTATTTCTAACTACATTACACCACAAAAGGGACTCAGCAAGCTTTCAGCAAACTTCGTTGGGAGGAGTATTTAAATATTTTCCCAACCACATAATTTGAATCAGATGAAATTTCGGATAATGGTAAGAAATATGACTTTTACGTTTACCTATCCCTAATGCACACATAGAAGGAAATCCAGGATTTATTTTTCTCAATTTATTCATTTATGGTGTTTAAAGGTACGTAAGATATTTGATAATGAAAATGTAGCATGAAATGTTTTATATTAGCCCAAATTTGCAATTGAAATTTTAAATGGATTTTTGTTTGCTCTGCTCATTTTCTTCACTTGCATGTTTTGAAAATTATAAGGCTATTTTTTATATTTTGGGTATAACTTTACAATTTGTTTATACATTATGTATTTGATAAAGATTATTGAAGGAAGAAATTAATGTTCGAGACTTTTAATTTTTGATCAATGAAAATAATCAAGAAGAAGCTTAATTTTCATCATTTATTTCACTGCATATCACAGTAAATAGTAATAATTCTAATTGTACATACATATCTAAATATCAATCCACAGAGTAAGATATTTTGTAAATATAAAAATGTTGTAGGCTGAAGTTTTTGGCAATTTAAAAAAATTAAGAAATATTTTTAAAAGAATTTAAATCCATAGGAAGATGGTCAGTATAAAAGTATTTATTTTCCAAATGTGTTTTTAAAAAAAAACCTTTGAAAACAATACAATTACAGCTTTTATCATTATTTGTAAGAAATAATTTTAACAATATAAAAGTACGCGTGTTACATTCAAGTTCATTATTTTAAATAAAAATTAATTACCATTTCCGTCTGAATTTCACATTCTTATTTGAAAGTCAACATCAACGATGTAATTAAATTCATACCTCAAGAAAATATAAGGCTGCACATCAATTATTCGTTTTCCTATTTTATTCGTATTGTTCATTAATAAATAAAAATTTACAGAGAAGCATATGATTTTCTTGAAGATACACTTGCTATTAACATCTAAAATTTGTAGATGGCCTAAAAAAGCCTAAAAGTACATTAAAAAAAAACTGGAAAAATATTTATTATGCGAAATTTTATGTGCGGACAATTATTTATTATGCGAAAGTTCCCATTTTTTGAATAATTTTATTGAGCAGCAATACG
>BPLR01009187.1:0-48103 GCA_021605095.1 Caerostris extrusa
TCGAATGGCCGAGTGGTTAGCGCTCTGGTGCTTGGTACCACAGGTTTTCGCCCGAGACCCGGCGGTGCCATGGATGTTTGTAGTGGTTCGGAATCCACCTTTAAACCGTAGCTCCCGGTCTGAAATGATCGTGCAGAGCGTTGCTGGGGGCATTGTCGACCCGCGTCCGTGACTTACCCTTCAAGCTACACGCGCTCCTTGGGTAATGCAAAGTGAGTAACGTCTGTGCAGCGCTAGCCTTAATGCATCCAAGACCAAACTGTCGAAGTGTTTGCCAGCTGCATTAGAAAGAAAAAAAGTTTTGCAGAAATTTTAAATAATCTTGAATATATGTGTGAATCTGTTGTGCAAATGAACAGCCATCTTCAGATTAGCCTTGCATTGAAACTATTGGTAATCTTTACAAGAGGATAACGTAATCCTTCCGTGAATATTGCGATAATTACTTTATATCATTAATACTGTGTCCATGAATTACAAACTGTCAGACAGAATACATTTTGCTGTCCGTCACGCCGTCATCTGGACGTTAATGTTATCGGTACAGTGCTATATTATTAAAAGGCTATATTGTGTTTCACCCGATTACCTGACATGTCACGCTTGGAATATTTTTGAAGAGACACAATTAAAGGAATTAATATGTTGAATCTAGTTACTACAAAATGACACTTAGTAGCTCGTCTGCATGAGGGTATCATTTCTTAGAATACGCCACTGTACTGAGCACCTCGTCATGTGATGCAGTCCTTTTTAACTTCATGTGCAGTCTTCCAATGATTACATTCCCCTTGATATTACAGCTAATTGTTCTGACCTAAAATAGCATCATACTTTCTCCTACGTTCTTTATGTTGAAAACTATGAATCGTATATATATATATGTGTGTGTGTGTGCTATATAATATCTGTTATATCAAATATTTGCATTATTATTTTGTATTTTCTTAAAGTGTTTGGTATCATTTATTATAATAAAAAATACCTCCGTAATTTTATTTTGAAAAATACTATAAATTATACAAATAAATTCATTTGCAGCTGTTTTGTGGAATTTTCGATACTACTTAAAAACATATATTACGTATATAAAGAAGTTTCCTGACGTCAATCTTTAGCTTATTTTAAAATTTTTTAGTCATCCATTAATGATTATAAAATTAAACATATCACTGAATTAATTCGTATTAGTAATTCCAATCCTACAAAGTTTTAAATGATCGAGTTTTAAAGTGATAATAATATTTAATGCCCTTTAATATTACTTCCATTTTTTTTTCGTTGAATATAGTTTAAGAATAAATTACGTATAAAATTTCTACAAAAAATGATTGTAAAATTCAATTATTTTATCATGGTAACAAGATTAGAACTTTGCTTAGCTAGTTCATGTTTTGAATTAAAAAAATAATAATAAAACTAGAAAGGCAATAAGTTCTTTATTCAGCTGTAAGCTAAGTTATACAAAAATTAACAATCAGAAACATTGCATAAAGTTAAATTTCTGAAACATCAAATTTTTCTAATATTTATTTTATAATGGATCATTTGTTACTCTTATTTTAAAACTGCAGCATATTCAATATGACACATAATATTCAATAGGAAGAAATTATACACCGAATCCTTAAAACACTTATCATACAATGGCAAAATGAGCAACGATATTTTAACATCTGAAACTTTGGTCATCTGAAACTCATGTTTTATCACCTGAAACGTTTACATGTGTGTTGCACCAAAATGAGTGGCACATATACGCACTAAACAATGAAAGTTGGAGGTGTATAGCGTAATAAATTGTTTTCTTTTACTGGCAATCTTCATTTGTTTAAGGTTTTGCATCGTGAATGCTGTTTTAAAGTTAATAAAATATGGGGAAATAATTCAATCATTAGTGAGCTACATTCTAACCTAAATAGTAGCATTTTGCATTTAATGATTGTACTAATAACTTCATGGTTTTCTGAAATGTGTTCTCAAATATGCCTTTGTTATTCTTTATTTTTAATAAGTAATTCACTGAAAGGCTAATTTTTATAACTCAATGAGATTTTAAAATAAAGATTTTATTCAGATACAACAATTTTCTTTTTATAATACAGTTTTACCGTAAAATATTAAATGTTTTTATAAAAAAATGGTAGTCATTTAGTTCCAGACAATTTAAAGGATGATGCATTAGTCAAAAATATATAAATAATAAAAACAAGACAATCAGTATTGTCTTCATTGCTATGTTATTATTCCTTTACCACTTCATGACAATTTAAAGAATTGCCTGTATTTAATGTAACTGCTTGTAATTGGCAATTTGTGCTTAAGGGCATGCACTTTTTGTCCTAATTGGGAGAAGAAAGTCGATACTTATGTTATTCTGAAGCATTCACATTACAAAAGTAAGTAGAGAAAAAAAAAATCAATTCCTGCAAAATATTCAGCTGCATGCTCCTAAAATTATTTAAGAGACGTATGGCAAGATGGCGCACCCATTACACCAGTATGTTGCAAATTGGGTGGAAGGATGCTCAGTAATGACTCCGACGTACGTTTACATGCTAGAGTGCCAATTAGTGTTCTAGTGTACAAAAACCTTAAGGAGCAATTGCAACATTTTTTTCTCCTTCTTTAATCACAGGATAATAAGCAAATTTTCATGAAAGTCACAGAGTCTACTCTTCTTCAGGCAATTTTAAGAACAAAGTAATGATAAAGAAAATTTGAGGATTCTTTGTTTTAATGATAGTAATATACACTCATGTCCATAAATTAAGGATAATTCAGAATCACACAGAAATTGAACTCTAAAATAAAAATTTCACCTGTAGAATTATCACACACATCTTGAAGAAGAATATGCAAATTACAGGAAACCACCAGATGGAGCGGATAGTACGGCACAATGACGAGAGTGTAAGAGAGGGGTATATAAGGAATGGTGGCAAAAGAAGTAAAATTGTTCACAAGCGCTTTAAAGGCCTTTCAGTGCAATAACCGCATAGTTACGGCACAAAGGAAGCATTTGGATGATTTTTTACGTGGTAGAATTATCGGACGACTGGAATGTGGACGTAACCAGCTGAAATATCCGAGGAACTTGGAATCGCACAGAGTGTCATCTCCAGGCTTTGGCAACGAATCCAAGATGATGGTAATGTGAGTAGATGTTACAGCACAGGTCGCCCCCGAGTTACAAAGCCGATTGAGGACCGGTATTTAGCATTTACTGCCAAAAGAAACAGACGGAGCACAGCATCAGAAATGTCTCGCCAGCTCTCTTCAGCTACCGGTACGACAGTTTCAAGGCAGACCGTGTACAGACGCTTAGGGCACATTGGTCTATATGCTCGTAGGCTTGTCGGATGTGTTCCAATTACCGCAACTTACTGTCACCTGCGATTAACCTGGAGTAGAGAACATGCATTATGGGCACCGCAACAGTGGTCTGGTTTGATGTTTTCCGACGAGTCCAGGTTTAGTTTGCAATCTGATTCCCGCCGGACTTTCATATGGAGAGCGCCAGGTACCCGTTACCACCAAGAGAACATCATTGAACGACACCGTTACGGTGGTGCAGGATGGCTCGTTTAGGGCATTGTTGCTTGATGAGTGGTGTAATATTCCCCAAGATCAGATTGATAATTTGATACCAGCATGCCTAGGCGTTGTACTGCGTATTGCATCGTCCGGGAGACATATTCCATATTACCCATCATACTAACCATGTTATCCTTTTTTTTTTTTTGTAAATAGGTTCTTTTTGAAATTTGCAACAGGGAGTAAAAATCGTAATTTTTATTAATTATGTCAAACATATAGCATCTTTTTTGCTCTTTACCTTTTGTTTAATAAATAGACTTTACAATTAAGTCAAATTTGTTTTGCTTCTGTCTTTTTCTTTGCCTGAACTTCATTATCCTTAATTTATGGACATGAGTGTAGTTTGAGTCAAGTAAATTTTCTAATTTCATTCTAACGGTTGTATTGCAGAAGAATCTCCATGGTGTAACTTAAGCAATTCTAAATTCATTTTACTGTATCAATAGACAATTACCTACCGACATGAGGAAAAAGTAATATCAGAAGGGATTAATTATTTTTCCTTAAATGGTAGGTGCGCAGTAGATCTACCTCCCCGTGGTTCACCTGGTAACATTTTTCAGTGGCTAAAAGATCTACAACTTGGCATTGTGTTATATTAATGAACTCTGTTTCAGCATGTTTTTGTTGTATACTCTGTTCTTTTTTATTTTTCCATTGTTCTTTTTTTTTTTTTTGCTGTAACTGTTCATAATCAGCCATTGGAAATAAAAAAAAACCTTAAGTGGTTGCAATGTCTCCTTGGTAAAATCTCCTTGACGCTATTTGAGTAATTCAAAATCCATTGTTATTCTGCTCTATCGATTCACACTTACCTAAAAAACAAAATTTCTGTGTTAGAAAAAAAAAACTTTTAAGAGTAATTAGTTATTTTACCCATTAGTTATTGTGATGTAGAAGACTTTCCGTGATGTCACTTGGGTAGTACTAAATTTTTGGTTTATCAGGTAAAACGGCCAAAAGCTTATTATTTGGAAAAATAGATCAGTCAATTTAAATTTCTTGTTTTTAAAGTTTCAATAAAGCAAGTAACAAAAAATTTTGTAATAAAAGCCTTGAGGTTCATCCATTGTAACTAATTGTAGAAGTTTATTAATTTTATTTGGATACGCTATGAATTCCATAGTAATTGAGGTAATTTCATTTCAGAAATCTCCATAGAAAAACAATTATTGTACATTGGAAAATATATGTAACCATTGTTTTTATTTCTTGGTTTGTTTTAAAATATTTAAAGTTTCATGGAAATTTTGAATTCTTGTAGCGGAATAATTTTTATACAATTACAAAAATTGAGATTTTAAAAAGAGAAAATCAAATTTTTGTAGACCTGAAATAAAGATGCACTCGTAGCTAATTTAACGATACGAATGGAAACAAAATGGCGAAATAAGGACTACTGCAGTAAAACTGTACTGCACCTAAATTTTTTATGTGAAGATAAATGCACTTGGACTAGGAATATTTTTCAATGACTTTATCTCAAAGTTCAAACTTAAAATTAACTAAAAATTTCAACGACATCAGGTTTCAAGACCATCACTTAACGGTATATATATATATAAACTTATGTCCATAAATTAAGGATAATGAAGTTCAGGCAAAGAAGCAAAACAAATTTGACTTATTTGTAAAGTCTATTTATTAAACAAAAGGTAAAGAGCAAATAAGATGCTATATGTTTGACATAATTAATAAAAATTGCAATTTTACTCCCTGGAGCAAATTTCAAAAAATAACCTATTTACAAAAAACAGTATAACATGGTTAGTATGATGGTTAATATGGAGTATGTCTCCCGGACGATGTAATACAGACCTTACAACGCCTAGGCATGCTGAGTATCAAATTATCAATCTGATCTTGGGGAATATTACACCCCTCATCAAGCAATGCCCTCCGAAGTTCCGGTTGACAGGTGGGAGAGGGTTGACGGGCTGCAATTCATCGGCCAAGCATACCCCACACATGCTCTATTGGATTCAAGTCCGGTGAGTATGCTGGCCAATCCATACGGGTGATATCCTCCAATTGAAGACATTCTTCTACAATGTTTGCACGGTGAGGACGGGCGTTGTCATCCATAAACAGAAATTCAGCACCCATGGCGCCCCGAAAGAGACGTACATGTTGTTAAAGAATGACATCCCGACAGATGTGGCTTGTCATCCTTACACTCTGAACATGCAGGTCAGTTCTGGAACCAAGAATAATTCCTCCAAAAACGAGCCGTCCTGCACCAACATAACGGTGTCGTTCAATGGTGTTCTCTTGGTGGTAACAGGTACCTGGCGCTCTCCATATGAAAGTCCGGCGGAATCAGATTGCAAACTAAACCTGGACTCGTCGGAAAACATCACACAAAACCACTGTTGCGGTGTCAACAATGCATGCTCTCTACTCCAGGTTAATCGCAGGCGACAGTGAGTTGCGGTAAGTGGAACACATCTGACAGGCCTACGAGCATATAGACCAATGTGCCCTAAGCGTCTGTACACGGTCTGCCTTGAAACTGTCGTACCGGTAGCTGAAGAGAGCTGACGAGATAGGTCTGATGCTGCAGTAACTGTCTAAATATCGGTCCTCATTCGGCGTTGTAACTCGGGGGCGACCTGTGCTGTAACATCTACTCACATTACCATCATCTCAGAATCGTTGCCAAAGTCTGGAGATGACACTCTGGGCGATTCCAAGTTCCTCGGATACTTCCAGCTGGGTACGTCCACATTCCAGTCGTCCGATAATTCTACCACGTAAAAAATCATCAAGTGCTTTCTTTGTACCATAACTATGCGGTTATTGCACTGAAAGGCTTTTTAAAGCGCTTGTGAACAATTTTGCCACCATTCCTTATATGCCTTTCTTAAACTCTCGTCATTGTAACGTACTATCCGCGCCATCTGGTGGTTTCTGTAATTTGCATATTCTTCTTCCAGATGTGTGTGATAATTCTACAGGTGAAATTTTTATTTTAGAGTTCAATTTCTGTGTGATTCTGAATTATCCTTAATTTATGGACATGAGTGTAAATAATATATATATATATATATATATATATATCAAAGTTCTGTGCATGAAATAAGTGATAAAATACATTCAAGCATGATCAATATTTCAATATTTTTTACAAGCTAATTGTTCTTCAAACAAGTAATAATATTTTTTTCTTAATAACATTTACCATTTCAATCAGTATGTCTCCAAACACCTATGCCAGTATTAGATGTCAGTTGTACAATGATCTTTTGTTGTCCTTATTAATGATCAAAGAGCTTAAAAGTGGACTCTTTCTTATCCCCCGACTGATGGACGGGCGAAAGGCGAGAGGGAAGAGGCATGGCAGCATTATCCTCTTTCAAAGTAATTGTCTCTTAATGGTCTCGCTTGGCTCCTCCAATCCCATTTCGCATGTGTAACGGGAAAATCCGGAAAAGTATTTCCCCGCTGAGAAACGCGGAATTGCAGCGTGTTTAGTCCAAAATCCATCTGCTAAATTACCGTGCTGTGTGAATATGGAAATCCTGCAGAAAGAACTCATTAGGATACTGTTTGGGAACTTGCAAAGTTTGTAATCCTCTTATTTAGTCAGCATTATTGGAAAGCAAAAGTATTTGCTACAAGTTTTTTTTTTTCAATTCCTTCTATTAGCTCACACTCTCCCTATATATATCTTGTTCAACTTTTCAATCGTTAATAAAACACTTTTTTTTTCCTCCACTCAAGTTCAAATACATATTTTTTTGTAAGGAATGACATTGGATGTTAATACAGTTTTATCAAATATTAATTTATTAATTAAATTTAATTAATTATTTTTTTTTTTTAGATTTAAGTTGCATATATCTACCAATAGATGGCACCAGATAAAAAAAAAAAAAAAAAAAGGAATGAAAATTATTTCAAAAGAACTTTTGCAGTATAGTGGAAAAAAGCAGGAATTGACTTTACATTTTTTATATATTACTTGTTTCATGCTACTTAATTACCCTATTTGCCTATGTGGCATCCTTTATTTATCTGGTGGTAATTCATCTTTGGCGTAGCAATAAAAAATGAATTCGTCTCTTTTGTGTAAATTTTCAGTTGATCAGTTTATAAAATGCACTACAATTTTCGAAAAAGTTTATGAATTTTAAGAAAACAAAGAATACTAACTTCAACAAACAAGAGAAAAACACATTTTGGAAAAACAATTCTTTTAAATAATATGTTTACTTATTTAAATTTAAATTTTCTCAAAATCTTAAAACCCTTTTTTTCTTTTTGTTTTTTAAAAGTGTACTGCATATTAGTATTTGTCTAGCTGCTTATTTTTCAGTTTGTGAAATGAGATTTACGCTGAAATGCATTTCGTTTTCGAAAATAAATGTAATTCGCTTTTTCCTAATAGAAACTTATTTTCAATTGAAAATTAGTTTTTATCTTTGACATTTTTATAATGCAAACGAAATTTCTTTTTAAAATTATTTCTGTGCGAAATAAAAGCTGTACGTTTAAAGTTTTGTTGTTTGTTTGCAAATAATTTACTGAAATAGCAAATAAATTATAAAATTCAGTACGATAATATTTGTTTTTGTTCATTAAACAAATGCTCTGTTTTTATTTATTCTTTGCATTTCAATTTTTGTTAATATTTGATTAATAATCCAGGTTTATTTATTATCCAGGTTAATTTCCATTTCAATAAATAATCTTGCTGTTTTGCGTTTTCTAAAAACAAAACAATAAATTTAATTAATTCTTAAAAGACACATATAAAATTAAAATCGCGTTTTAAGAAAAAAGAAATAGATAACAAATTAAAAAAAAAAAATTTTTTTACTGAGTTTCGAGTAATGATTTGTTCCCATTTGATTAAAAGCTTTATTTTTATCTCTGAATATTCACAAAATATTAATAAAATGTTGTACATACATATTATTTTATAGAGTTTTAATAACATTCTTAAATTAATGATTAGAAACAACACACTGAATATACTCTTATATTACAATACATTTTTGTTTGCTGTGTCATGTTTTTAACAAAATGTTAAATTTATTTCAAAAAGTAATTTCTAACACATTCTATAAAATGTTCTTTTATATGTTCCAAAATATTAAAATGTCAAATAGTTTTTAGAAAATGAAGTAATTTTGATTTTTTTTTTTTTTTATGGAATATGTATTTTCACTGTTTGTATAATGTTATTTTGGCAATCTTCATATTATTATGGTTTATATATTCAAGAACATTTATTAAACAGGCTGTTTTCGAATGTCTGAATTTTTTTTATCGGAGGTTGTTCGGCACTAGAATGAGAGATATATAGCACATTTAGCGTTATCTAGGGTAATATCTGCTGCCCTGCATTCATGTTATTTATAGCAGTTTGTGACAAGAATTCTACAAGCGTGTAAAGTGGGATTTTTTAGTCACTTTCAGAACCAACGAAAGGTCATTCCAGCGAAATAATTCTGTGTCCTTCTTCTTCTTCATTAGCCCAACAGAATCATCGAGGGCCGAAGCCGTCTGCCTGCTGACAGATTTCGAAACAGGAGGCATTTTCTTTTAAGGATATCAGCTCTACGCCCAAAAGTTATATTAGATGGGGACCTATGATTTAAAGTGCATTCTAAATCATTACAAACATCCATGGTATCCTGAGAACGAACCGAAACCTGTGGCACTGAGCGCCATAGTGTTAGGCACTGGGCCATCCGGCACTAATTTCATGTCCTTACATGGTATACATGTCATGTCCTTACATGGAAGCTTTCCGGGCAGTTTTTACTTGCCGGGTTTCTAACTTGTAAAACCAAATTATTTATTCACTAAATTGGATAACGCGATTTTGTTAGAACAATAATTACGAAATAAACTATAAAATTCTCAAATATGAAATCGTGGTTAAAACTTCGGCGATACATGTGTCATGATTACTTCGAAGGGAAGAAGATTTAAGAAATAAATTTTTTCGTCTTAGTTGAGCAGTTATCGTAAAAGTGGCTGATATCGAGCCCCAGGGACAGATAGAACGGTGTTGGGGATCGTTTGGGATATTAGAAAAATTTAATTGCTTTGTTATTATTTATATGACTTCAGTCTAACTTGAACAGTTATCTCAAAAATCACCAATATCCACTCCCTAGAGGCTATTTTTAACATTGTAAAAATTATATTGGGGTTATTCAAATGTAATAGCAAAAGTCGCAAAAGATATCGATGTCGACCCCTAAATACAGGGTATTTATAATTAAGTACCAATATAAGTGTTAAAGTTCAATTGAGGAGTGTTAAATATATAAATGCATTGGTATATTCGCTTGAAGAGGTGTATATTCTAAGTTGAGCATTTGATGTAAACAATGTGATTCGATATAACAGAGATTGGGGTTAGTTATAAAAATATAATTGTATTGTTATTTATTTGAAGGGGTGTGGTTTCCTTAAAATTTGAACTGTCGTCAAAAAAATAAACGATATCGACTCCAAGGGACCAATAAATCTGAATTCGGAGATATCGGGAAAGCATTTCAAATAAAATTGCAATCGTAATATTTACTTGAAAAAATATATTCTGTCTAATTCGAGAATTTGGCACAAACATATCCAATATAAAAGGTAAGAGCAGTTAAAAATGTATACTATCCCGCTATATAGATATAGATTAAGATGAATTAAAAATATTATTGTACTGTAAATTTTATTTGAAGGATTATGATACGTCTTAAATGAGCTTTCGTCTAAAAGGTAGGAGGCATATATCCCTAGGTGTCAATATTTAATGCCCGAAGTCAATTGCTGAGCATTTAAAAAAATCGCAATCGTTCTATTTATTTGAGGAGGAATGTATTCTGCCTAATTCAAGAATTTGGCACAAAAATAACCAATATAAAATATCCGATAAAACAGTTTAGGGGTAGAGTAGAGTGCATTAGAGAAATACAACTGAACTCGAAATATTTATTGGAAGGAATATGGTTTTCGTCTTATTTTGAGCATTTGTCTAAAAGAGCAGCTGGAAAACGGCCCCTAGGGGCCAATATATCAATTGCTGAATATTTAAAATAAAACTGTATAAGAAATATTTGTTTAAATAGGCATGTATTCTGTCTAATTTGAGCATTTAATTGAACAGAAGAGACCTTATAGATCACTAGAAGCCGATATAAATGGGTTCGAGTTAGAACAGGGTGCATTATAAAAGTGAAATTGCACTGGTTATATTTATTTGAAGGGATATATATATATATATAATTGAGCAGTTGTCAAAAATGTAACCAGAGCAATTGTGTTACGAGTCGGTTGGGGAGAATAAGAAATATAATTTTTGCCCGAAATATTTATTTTAATTAAATTTATTTTAAATCACAACTCGAAACATTACAGTAAGATGAAACAAAATCATAAAAATAGTTACAATCCTTCAAGTTGTCCAAACTAATAAATTCCTTCAAGTCTTGAGCCGATGCCGTCTACCTACATGGCAGATTATGAGACGAAAAATGTTTTTATTTTTACAGGGTATTATTGCCAACCCTACGCCCAATATTCAGAAGCCATATTATAACGGGACAATAGATGGAGGATGAATTTAAAATGGATTCCGAACCACTACAAATATACATGACACCGTGAGGCCCCGAGAGCCAGAGAGCAAGTCAGACCCCGATAAATTTATTATCAAATAATAATTCAATAATTTTTATTCTTTTATTTAAATTTTATTCTAAATTTTGTAAATTACTTATCCCAACTATTTAATGTATAATAATAAATGCTTTAAAAATAAATATATTCACCATGACGTCCACACACAGAGCGTCACAAGACATTTACAATCTTTTCAGGAAATGCATGGTTATACCTAACGATTCATATAGCAATGGGGAGGATCGAAACAGTACTAACGAAAATATTTCATCACTTATAAGATTATTTACTGATTCCCAAGACGATTCAAGCAAATATGTAACTGCTATCCTTAAAAATGATAACATTAAATATTTCCCATGCCTTAAACTCTAATATAAAAATTATATTTATACCTTAACCTCTAATATAAAAGGCTCTAATATAAAAATTACCTGTCAGCTGAATGATCAAGCTAAATCATTATCCAAATAAATTATTCAATGCCCATAATATTATAATCCACCTTCAGCGTACTAAATTTCATAAAGAGGAGACATTTCAACTATGGGATGTATGAAATATGATTCAACATCATCCACTTATAGTTTTCTCAAGTACTCCATCCCATAGATTGAGTTGGCATATCTGCAAATTCTAAACTGAGCTACTTCCAATACTAGAAATTACCAGTCAGTGTATACAATCTCATTTAGTACATCAATCCAAAGACTGGTGCAGCATACGCCAAATAACGCTTTCCCATTTGATGAATGAACGATTTCGGTTCTAATTAACTGTGCTAATTACGCGATTTCTACTGACCAGTTGCATCCAATTAGCTGGTATGTTGCTCATCGCCAGCCAATAAGGAGATTCTGCGTAATGTGATGAGTTCTTTCCGTAGCTGCATGATTTACTTTGGTGGCACAACATTAGCACGGGGAATTAGAAAGAGTGGAGATTGGTATTCTGACATCGAAAAAATATTTGGGAAAGTTTTGTTAGAAGAGTAAACGTGATTTACGGTTGTATCTAAATAAAGAGAAAGTTTTCTTTATCTATAATTTATAAGAAAACCTTCATTTATTTTGTCAAATAAATAAATAAATATATAAAAAATACTTCGTATGATCAGAGATACAATTAGTTATAATTTATCGTAAGCAAAAGTGATTTGTTAATAATTGACATTATAGTTTCTGAAATAATAATACACAATAAAAATTCTGAAATAATGAAACACACATTTTATCTTTATTTCTATATTTAACCAATATGTATTATAGAATGTATAGTAATTGATACTCAACATCTTAAAGATTTAGTACATAATCTATAACGAAATTTACAATGAAAATATATTAAGAATTAAATATTAAGAGCTAAATATATGACACCAACAAAATAATTATTATCAAATATGTCACGTAATATGATAGATCATTATGATAAGTTTTAGAATAAGTATGCAATATAAGAGTGAAAATGGTTTATATCTGTAAAGATTTGGTTTAAAATAT
Organism: Caerostris extrusa; assembly: GCA_021605095.1. Classification (NCBI taxonomy): domain Eukaryota; kingdom Metazoa; phylum Arthropoda; class Arachnida; order Araneae; family Araneidae; genus Caerostris; species Caerostris extrusa. Next base: position 12,738 of record BPLR01009187.1, read on the forward strand.
TTAGACACTAGATATAGGAAAACTGCTAATTTTTGTTAATGGTGTTGGTCGTTAATGCTAATATAATGGGATGAATTTATCGTTTTCATTAATTTTATTAATTAATATGTCATTATTAATGCTTCATTAATTTTAACATTGCTTAATTTATAAATGTGTGATAATTTATGTATATGATTACTGCACAACTAACAGCAATATTTTGGCTTGTAACATATAATATATTTATCAAGAGAATAAGAATTTCTTACCTCATTATGTTAAAAAATACATCACCATCAATGCTTGAATAGTAAATTTTAGGTATATTTGAGATTATGTACTCAGTAAACTATACTTCAAGTTATTATCTATGAAATTAAATTAAATTATGCTATGTTGTTAAATACAGAAAACTGTGTTCGGTAATTCAAAAAATCCACAATTAAAAAAACATAAACCTATTTGGCTTTGAAATCTTTAGAATCGTAACTTAATATTTGTGGTAAAATTTTTATGATTAGGCTATACCATAATTTGTCATTTTTAATGATATGAAGGTACAGTTACAATTTTCAAATAATATGAAAATAAAAGAGACATCTTTGCATGGTGTACATCACTTTGCATTTTAATTTCATTCAATAAAAGGCTCTAAAACGAAGAATACGTGCCGATAAATCCAACGTTAGAAGCAAAAACAGACAATTAACAAAAATTTCAGGCTTTTAATCAATGCTATCCCCCCTCTCTTGTAATTTTGAACCATATGATTGTTTTATTTGATAATGTTTACATTAGAATACACGTTATGGAGTTTACACCAATACATAATACACCAATTTTGCAATATATACACTGCTTGGGAAGGAGTTTTCAAGATTAAAGGTGAGTTTTTGCCTGTATAATCCGAAGCCTGAGGGGACAGATCAAGTTGTTTAATTTTTTTCCTGCTGAACATCGTTAATGTTCGACTTATGTTGTTGTTGTTACTTATTCAGAACTGTCTAGCAGGGCTAGACAATTCCCATGAACTGAAAATGTTTAAAAAGGCCTAAAAACAGTTGAGGGTCCCGGAGGACCTTGTCTTTGTCAAATCGCAAACAAATCAAAATATGAGCGGGGAAAGCCATGTCAGAAGAGCACCAATGTCACTGAGGGAATATTTTTGATCGTGCCTAAAAGTGAGAGGGCACTTGTGTGGGCCGCTCAAGAAGCGAGAAAAAGCAGTCTGATGGAATCTCGGTCTAAGTTGGAAAGATCCTCCCGGTTTCCTAGCAAAATACCAAGTGTGGTTGGGGAGGGGGTTTTTGAAAGCTTGCTCATTTTTATTTTTGCCAGGGAAGAAATCTCGCCAAAGGTCAGCGTCCCACAATGACTGACATCCTCCTCAGCCGCGGAATTGGCTAAGGAGTCGGCTTTTTCAATCCCTTCCCCCAACATGAGAAGGAATCCACTGAAAATGTATGGTATGACTGGGTGATGGCATGTCAAGTAGTTTTAAAATATCCAGGCTAGTCTGATCTCCAACAATACAACATTTAGAAAGGTGCTGAATTGAAGCCCTAATGTCAATCAAGATCCGAAATGTGCTAGGAAGTGATCCCCAGCCTGAACTGCATACTGCAAGCCCATTCTGATAGCTATAATCTCTGACCTAAAAATTGAACAAAAATTAGGTTTTTTTTGAATTCCATGGCACCGGTGGAGTAGGTATATACACTCCACTACCGTAATTTCCCCCTTCACCTCTACTACCATCACTATAAATCATTAGAGAACATGGATAGTCTCCATAGTCCTATCCACAGCATATGTAAAACGAATAGGCCACCGATAGAGGATCAGTAAAGGACATTACCTTCCAGATGATTTATATTGCAGGCTGCCGACAGGCAGTCTAACTGTCGACGCGAAGCTCTTTACACATTTCCCAATGTCCGTCGAGTCACATCATCGATATCTTCTGATACTAATTTATAAAGTTGTTAGCTGTGAATATAGTGCAGTAACATGAAACTCTTTTGAACTTAATGCATGTGCACTATTGTGTTCTTTATTTATTTCATAACACCAATGAAATATCGATTTTTCACAAATGTATTGATAAATGAAAGCTCATACTTTAATTCTCTTTGTGGATCTGGGTTAGAAAGACCCTATTGCAGCCCATACATGTAGTAAAAGACGACTGAAATGGGTACCCAGTACCTAGGTGTACAGCCGGATGGGATAAAGTCAGACATCTCCCTTTGGGTGCTCCACATCTTTGTACAGCAAGTCAAGGAGAAAATACATTTTTTACCCCTTATCATGACTCAAACGGGTTCATAGGCTTGTCTAGATATTGCTATTGACCAAGTGTGTTAAGAAACAACAGGACATACTTTAATTATATATATTTCAGTTCATGTTTTGAAAATTAAATCACTATAAAATGTGCAACATGTGAATCATTCTCCCGTTTATATTAATCAATGGGACGATACACTTTTACATCAATCGCAGTAGTATAATGGTTACTGCTAGCAATTTCATCCTAGACTTGTACAATTTTCAAATTTTATGCATGAAATTTTAACTTTTTACAATTTCTTTGACATGTTGCATGTGAAACTCCATCCTGGCAGTACAATTTTCTGAACGATTTTCTGGGTAATTTGATCAATCGTTCCTTAACATTTTCTGCAATCCCATTTTCAGCTTTAAATGCACCACTTCAACGCTTGTCCTTTCACAGCACTAGGTTACAATTATTTCACTTAATTTCGTGTGCTATCTTGAATGTATTATTTCTAGTTAGAATTTCTTTTCAAGCTCAATACCTAACGCAATATAAGACGAAATTCCAAAAAAAGAACGTCCGACAATGAGATTAATTTTCTCTAACGTGAAAGTGGGAGAGATGACGTCATTTTTGATATTCACATTAACAGAATTAAAATTATAATTGCAGATTAGTCATATGATATTATCTGTTCAACATAAATTGGACTATGCCTGTGCTGTGTAACTATGTGCTTTCATTTGTTAAAATGTTATTAGTAAATTTACAGATGTCTTAAGTTTTGATTGGTTAACCATGCAGAAATTTAGTTTATTATTGGAAGGAAAGAAGTTTATTGTTAGAATAAAGAATTTATATTAAATTTTTTTATCCTATGCCGTCTCCGACCTCTCGATCATTAGTCGACGAGAAGCCCAATATAGTAAAGATCGCCATAAACAATTACTAAAGTCAGTGATTGGCAATGCCTAGAGATTAAAGGAAATTGTGAGAATTGAAAAAGTCCAACACTTTAAAAATTGAATTTAGGTAGGTTAGAGCAGAATATTCCTAGGTCTTTAAAATTAGAGTGCGGTTCATATTGTTCGATCTCTTGAATGGCCAGATGTTGGTGGTTGTCAATATTATTGAAGAACATTTCTGCAAGTTTTTTGCAGTACTTTTGAGTGGTAGCAGGAGATAGCTCTTTAAATATCACTGTTTCTCCTGAACCAGTTGCCATTTGTTATTTGTCTAATAGTCGTATTTTGTTGAGCTTCCAATATAATCACTGAATCTGAATCTGTTTAAAAAATCTATCAAAATCACTGAATCTGTTTAAAAGAAACATTATCAGAGTTCTCAGTAAAACTTAATTTTTAGCATCTGATGTTTTTTCTAAAAAAGTGTCAAAAGTAGGAACATCACTTACTGTTTCCGATTGTTCTTCAAAGTTTAAACTTTAAGAGAAACTTATCTGAAATGATTATGATTCAGGTTCAATCTATATTTTAGATTAAATCTACTCAAATTAAAGTTTTATAGCGCTTTCCTTTGAATTCTCACCTATCAAATAGCATTATTAATGTGATTTAGAAGAATTTAATATGCGTTCTTCCATGGAAAGAGATGAGTGATGACTTCAGTTAAACTACTGCTTCAGAGATCATTACCGAATTTAATGTTTATTTAATGCGCAGTTAGTTTGACATGAGTTAACGTGAAAGTGAAAGAAAATTGGAACCTTTAAAAAACTGCGGAATGTTTATGCAGAGAAGATCGTGGAATTGGTTAATCAATCAAATTTCAAGTTCAAAATGAGAAAAAAAAAATATGTCTTTTATAAGCAGTGGATTGTGGGCATTGAGAGTTTAGATAGTGGAGGTTTGGAATAGTGAAAGGAACAGCATCAGAATGGTGTACACTACACGAGAGAGAGGATATACTGTTGCATCAACGGAGCCGAAGAGTAAGCCATTCAAAATCCTTTAACATTATATTTCGTTTAATAGTCATGCTAGTGTTTAGTAGTTGGTTTTTAACTATCCTTTATTGCTTTAATTTCATATAAGCAACTATAAATGTTAAGTTACAGTTATTAAGGGATATATTATTATTTATTAGACTACTACAATTTAGTGGTTATTATACTGTGGGCATACTAGCTTGCCTGTCCACCTGTCCAGAATTAATTTAAATGAGGGGTAATTATTCGAGGAATTGGTTAATCACTCAAAATTTAAAATTCTAAAAAAAAAAAAATTTTCTTTTTATAAGCAGTGTGTATTGGGCACATTAACAGTTTAGATGGTGGAGGTTTGGAATAGTGAGAGGAACAGCATCAGAATAACGATCACTACGAGCGAGAAGATATACAGTTGCATCAATTGAACCGAAAAGTAAGCAATTCTACATCTTCGATTTTAGATTCCGTTTAAAAAGCTACAGTAGTGTTTAGTAGTAGTTTTAGTATAATTTCATATAGGCTACTGTAAATGCTATGTTATAGTTATTCAGTGATATATTATTTTAAATTAAATTACCGTATTTTAGTGACAACTAAATTGTTGGCACGTAGCCTATCTATTCTACATGTGGTCCAAAAGGGGGATGGGGGTGTCTTAGTGGAATTAGTTAATTAATCAAAGAAAAATGTCTTAACATGGAATGTATTGATGGTATTAACATTTTATAGTGGTGGTAAACCAGGAGTAGTAAAAGGATCAACAATGTGATGAAGAACACAAGATGTTATAAATGTTTAGCAGTTTCAAATAAATGAGCCATTTTAAATCTACGACTTTAGATTATGTTCAATACTCATTATGATTGTTTGTTTATGTGTAGTAGTTTTTAGCAATATTTATTATTAATATGTCATAAAGATAACCATAAACGGTAGTACAAAGTTAAATTACAGTCCCTGATGATTATTTTCAATTGCACTATTGCATGGTTATCAAACAACTTTTGGAAATAAAAGAATCTGAGAGTGAATTCATATAAAAAGTGCATTTAAGGAATTTTGAAAAAAAGGACGGCGTGATTTTTAAGGGAGAAATGAATTTATAAGAAAAGCAGGATGATTTTCATAGGACAAGATGATATGCTTTTTCCATCAATGGAGACGAAAAGTAAGCGATTGTAAATTATCCATGTTACTTTATGTTTTAGTTTGAATTATTTAGGTAAGTCAAAATAATGATTGTCTATATTTAATAGATATTTCATTAATTCCTTATGATTAACAATTCATAAACATTACTGGAAATTAAAAATTAAAATTATTGAAGAACGCAACGTGCCGCTTGTGCCTGTTAGTGACACAGTCCTAAGGGGGCGAAAATGATTCTAAATGTGATTCTTAAAATTGAAAAAAATAATTAAACAATTAAAAAATTTGCAATACAGTTGGAAGAACATTTTTTATAAATGCAAACTTAAATTATCATGAAAATTAAAATTGTTGGTAATTTCTTTTGACAGATAAGAAATCCACACTTTCAAATAATAAAAATTAAATTCTTGATAAAATAATCAAGTTGGTGGTTGTGCATAAATTAATTTATTTGTAAAGCTTCCATACAATAACATGTCAAAGCAAAACATTTATCATTAGAAAACTTCCTAATTATACATCAAGTAAAAAATTAAAAACATAGACCATGACAACTTAAAGGTTGTAATATTACAAAGTTACAATATTTTTATATCCAGAAACTAATATATCCTGCAATATCTATATTATTAAATTGGTAGTACAAGTACAAATACAAGTAGCAATTATTTGGAAACTGATAATCTGAATAGTCTATTTCGAAAATTAAGCAATTGCAAGCATAAAACTTTAGTCTGATTAGTCTGACCTGAGTAAAACGGTCTGAGTATCCCACTAACATTTGTCTATGTGTATAATAATATATATTGTTGTTTGTATATGCATAGTAATTATGTGTTTTGTTGTAGGACTATGTGCAGTAGTTAAGTATTTTATTTACAATTATTTAACTTCACGCTAATTTGAGAATCACACATTTTATCCAAAACAATACCAAGTAAAGATATAGAAAAACTAAAAGAGAAAGGAAATAAATTAAAATATTTTTTGCATTAATGGAGTCAACAATGAATACTGTAAATGGTAATTAGGACTATACTAAGTGTACTATGTTAACCAAAAGTGAGTTTATGTTGTTGTTTCATGTTCTTCTAGTCTAGACACCTAGACTAGGTCCATGAGACCATGTTGCTCAAGCATCTTCATGACGGCTACTCCTTCTTCAATCCACAGCTGTTCAATAGAAGTGAGAGTTTATATTAATACTATACTAGTTCTTTCAGCAATTTCTTTCTAGTACTGCACTCAGTGCTTTTTAGGACTTTCAGTGCTTTTAGGACTTTCAGAACTTTACTATACTAGTACTACTCAGTGATTTCAGGACTTTTAGTACTATACTAGTACTGCTCAGTGCTTTCAGAACAAAGTTAAAAATAAAAAAAAAAAGTAAAATACGATAAAAAAAAGGATCAATTTTGATGAATATTTATTCTTTTGTATCATATGATACGAAACGAAGATAAATATTTTCTTAACTCTAATTTTTAGATTCAGTTAGATCAATAACATTGAGTTAAAATAATTTCTGTAAGAAAATAGAAACCTGTAATTCCGCAGATTTAATGCAAAAACCGATGTTAAGATATATTGGAGAAAAATATAAGATGCGTAAACTGATATAAACAATGAATTATTGTTGATTCTATTGTTTGCTTTCTTGTTAAATTAAAGTATAAGATGTAGTTTAATTAATATTATATTATTATTACACTATGAAGTCTCACTTGAATGTGATACTTTTTATTACATCTACTGAAAGGTAAGTAAGAACTTTTATTGAATTTTAAATTTAGATTTAGTTTGTCACAAACCTATGTCAAATATCATATCGATGCTACATTATGGACCTATTAAATATAGATATTGTAAAATGTATCTATATTAAATATTATGATATATAGATATTTTAAAATGAAATTGCATAAATTCCAAAAAGTGAAGAAAATAAAGAATGAAGCAATATATACCAGATGATAAATTTACCTTTCAAAATAGCTTTTTTAAATTTTGATTTGCATTATATTCTTAAAATATGGAATAATAAATACTTTTATTTGCAACTTAATTGTATACAAATTAAGTTTTAATGAGTGTGTTATAACATTATTTTGTGAAAGACATCAATTTTCAATTTTAATAATATGAGAATTCAGGTGGTATGCATGTGTTAAAATAATATTAAACATGTGCAAAAGTTTAGTTTTCTTATTTATCTTGCTAGTTTATTTATGAGAATAAAAAATGTAAAAGCAAAGTAATCAACATGAAGTATATATTCACTAAAAAGCCATTTAGTAAAGAACTTAATCATAAAATAAATTAAAATTAAAATTTTATTAATAAGCATTAAAATTTTTTATGTGAATAGTTTTTTTTTTTTTTTTTTTTTTGTTATTTAACCAATTATAACTAATAAAATGTTAAATATTTCACACATATCCAATTAAACAATGATATTATATAAGCAGAAACAAATAAAATAATCCTTAATTCGTGAATTTTTATTAATTCATGGATTTATCTTGCACACCAAGAATGAAAATTAAAAGACTCTCCTAATTTCCTTTTTAATTCCTCTCCCCCTAATTCTTCTAAATTCAGTAAACATTTCGGGCACTTTATTCATTCAACAATTGTAAATCAAAATTATCTCTTACAAAGAAAAGTTTAATTTACATATACTGCATGTGTCCATTAATTATCTAAGGTAGTCTGATATAGGACTCTGCAGCTCTCACAAATATGAAAATCATTCAAAGACTCCAAAATAAGTTTCTGCAATTAATTAACAAATCAAATTGTTAATTTAGAAAGAGACATCAGACATGCAATAGACCTCCATAGTATCCAGCAATTTATTTTTAAAATAGCTATTAAGTTTTTGCATTTCATTCCTAAACAAAAAAAAAATAGTATAAAGTGATTGAATATTAAATCGAGTACTGAATGCTCTTTTAATGTTTTATACTTCACTACCAGAGAATAGGAAACAACCTGGAGTTATTCATAATATCATTAACTAAATCTTCTTTACATATGGCTTATTTCATGAAGTTCCAATGCTGCAAGCATGGTCTCTGTCATAGAATCATCAAAAATTGCCGAGTAATCTTACTGCGTTTACCCTGCAAATATCATATTTTCTTTTCCTTACTTCTTGCAATGTTTTCTATATATAAATAAAAAAACCTTCATTTAGTAGTATTACATTTATTTTTATAATTCAGTGGACAATGAACTAAATCACCTATTTCCTTCAGCAACCAAAAACAAGAGTTAGAAGTTAACTGCCAAGGTACTTAATACATAATGGCATAATGGCACAAATACAACTACAAATAATTTTTAAAAAAAGCAAAAATGTAGGCAAATAAACTTAGTATTCTGATAGTATTTCTCACCTCATTGTTTGAAAAAATCACTGTTTCATTAAAAATCATGGGATTAACATTAATTTTTTAATGATAAGATTAACATAATTAATTAACATTATCTAAATTAACATCAAATTAAATTTTCCTTTCTTCAAAAAAAAGCTTCAAATTTCCTTAGAAATTTGAACTTTTACCTATTTATAGAATATATTTTGTTTAATAAATATGTGAATAAAACACTTTACATGATTTTTATTTTCTCAGTTTTCTTTTTTAAATTTCAATATTTGATTTTTGGTTTTTTTTTTAATTTTCATAAATTATTTTGATAAAAAATTTAATCTTTGCTTAAAACCATATTTTTTCTACTGTTTACTCATACAATTTAAATGAAAAAGTAGTCATAAAATGTTTCTGTTTCTAAAAGTTTCAGTTTTCATAAAATGTTTCAGTTATTTTAATATGAAATGGTTTTTGGAAAGAAATTACAATTTTCTATCCAGTTTAATTAAAATTTTGTTTTATATAAAATCTATTTGAAGTGAATGCTGCCATATTTTTTAGAAAACTTATTTTTATAACATGGTAAAACAAAACTAAAAGCTCTTTATAGATAAACATTCTGTTACGAAAGGGAACCAAAATCAAGATTTCTAAATAATGGCTTTATTTTTATTTTTTTTTTGCTTTACTTTTTCTTAAGATATTTTCCATGTTGCTTACTTTAAAATTAATCGTTATATTTTTCTGTCTGTTTTTTATACGTTTTTGAACAAAAAATTAAAATCATTGTTTATATCACGATTTATACAATGTTGCAAATAGGATAAAATTTCTGTTTGATCTTGAAGTCTTATGAGTGAAGAAAAATTTAGAATTTAGATTTGAAAGAGGATATTGTTGATTATTATTTATATTCCAAAATAATTTGCAAAAGAAAATTACACATTTTAATCACAAAGATGCTATATTTGTTATACATTAAAATTTATTTGTTCTTAATAAAAGAATAGATCTAAATATCATTAATTGTAAATCTAAGTTAGTTTTTTATGAGTCTCAGTGCTGAGGCAAGTCTCACAACACTTACTTGGTTTGCTGTTAAAGTAGTAGCTGTCTTTGCTACTGGTAGTCTTATTGAAGGATACAACTGAGTTGCCTTCTTAACATTTCATTTAATATTAATTAAAAAAATGTTTTAATTAAAAATATAAATTCATTTTATGAGGTGGTTTTTTTTACTGACTCTGACTCCCGATGATTATAAAAAAACTGGATTCCTATTTTTTTCTCTCGACTCTGTCTTTCCAACCTTGGTTATATGGTGCCACATTACGTTGTTTTGGGTTAATGCGCTCTCGTTGACTCATTGACGTTCTAGAAAATTACTCCCCAGAATGTTAGCATTTCACCCTTCCTCTTTTTGCTACAAAACGCCTGATTTGCAATACATCAAAGTGATATAGAAGGTCTGACAGTTAAAACAATTTTGAAGCTCTGTGTTTATTAATTATCTATTTATTCTAATTATGGAATAGCTATACATATAAGAAATAAATTATATTTTTTTTAAATTTTGATGTATCATATTTTTTTTAGACAAAATAGCCGTTTAGAGTGAGGAAAAAAATCAAATCTAAGCTCTAAACTCCCTGACACTTTAGGGATAGATAATAAAAATAAGGAATTATGCTACGCGCCACTTTCTGGGAAGAAGACAGAGCATTTGAGTAAAAAAAAAAAAATATGCAAAATGGAATTAAAACAAATTATATCTAACAATATATCTCATATTATTATTTCATTTTCATCTTGGACTTGATATGTAAAAAATTGAATACGATTTGATTTATGAGCATGAATTGATATGTAAAAAGCAATGCTGCATGTGTGTATATAAGCTATACATAAGATTAATATGTAAAATGTTGGGATCTAAAAATCTATCTTCTACACATAAAGAGTGATTTGTAAAAACTATGATGTGTATGTATGTATATAAGCTACACATAAGATGAATTGATACGTTAAAAGTTATGTTGTGTATGTATATTTATCTATACGTAAAATGAATTAATATGTAAAATGCTAGGCATATTTATCTATACGTAAGATGAATTAATATATAAAAAGCTATGGTGTATATGCATAATTATCTATATAAGATGGATTAGTATGTAAAAGCTATGCTATATAAGCTACAATAAGATGAATTAATATGTGGAAAGCTATGCTGTGTTTTGAGTCTGTGTGTTTATTTTTCATATGAAGTGCAAATGCAGCGAATTAAACTAATATTTTCTGAGAAAAGTGAAGTCTTTCCAGTGCGCCTGTTAATTGTTTCCCACGGTGGCGCCAGAAAAAGGCGCTATCAAAACATTCCCATCCGATCTCTAACCTTTTCTCCCCGGCTCCCCCTCCCCGCGTCGCATTGGACTGCTCCGGAGGATGCGAACCGATCCCTTCGCACCATCCCAGCACCACAGGCGATCCCGGCGCTCGAAGGACGAGGATCGCAGCTCCGCATCCTCCTCTCGCTGGCGAGTGCTTTCTGTTGTGTGGGATTTCTCTCTTCTGTGGCATCACCGACGGTATCGTTTGGTTCTTCATGGAGAGGCTTGGATTTTTAAAAGAGATTTAGACAGGTATGTAGGAGGATTTTTACTTTTTTTTTTTATTTGGTCCTTTCTTGTAAAATTGTGTTATTAATAATATTTTTAACAGAATAGGGTTATCAGTTAAATGAAATAATTTTGTAAAGGGTGCTTAATTTTTTATTATTAATAATTTTTTTTTCTTATTAGAAAGACATATTAATAAATAGTGTCATGCATAACAAAAAAAAAAAAAAAAAAAAAAAAAAAAAAGAAGATTCTTACTTTAATGTATTTTTAATTTTTTTAAGTATAATGTTACTCTTCAATTCAAATTTAAAATTATTTCAACATCGTTGCATAATCAATTATTCTTTAAAATTACTTTAAGTTTTAGGAAATTATATATTTGAAAAATTAAACTATGTGTTAAATAATTAAAGATTTTAATATTGAAATGGGATTAACCCATAGAATAAAGTCTGAAGTACTTCATTGCTAAAACATAATCATTTTATGTGTAACTATTAATTTTATTTACTCAAAATTTAATTATATAAACATTTTTTCAAAATTAAAAACAAAATTAAATTTGAATTTTTATCAAAACAGTCGATAATTTTTGTGGAATTTTCTATTTTTTTTAACAGTAATTGGTTGATACATAATGATTCACGATTCATATAATTATTTACATGATTTGGGTAAAACTTATAAATGGGGATATGCATGTTTAAAATCATTCCTAAATTATCCAAGTAGTTTATCATTGTATTTTAATAACATCGTGTTAAAATATTTTATTAAAGAATATTGCAAAAAGAGTGTATTACTGTTTTTTAATCCTTAAATGGGCATTTAAAATAAATTTTCATAAGCTTAAATGTTTTATTTTTTCTCAATTTTTGTATGAAATGATTAATCGGTTACTATATCCGAAATATTTTTAAGCTATTACATATAATACTTGCTACGCGTTTACAAAAGATATTGTTTCTGATTAATAGCCAATTTTGAAGAAAAAAATTAAACATTTTTTTAGTTTAAATTTTGTTTCTTCATTGATATTTGATAAGTAAAAACAAAATAATCATATTTACTAAAAATGATAAATTTTTAATTTTTATACTAAAATATTAAATACATAATTAACAATAAGCATTAAGTAACCATTGATTTTCCATAATTATTTCTTTAATTTTAATTTTCGTATCATTTAGTTCAAATATTTGGTGTCATATAAAAAGATGCTGAATTTTTTTATTTACATTGGTCTTTTAAAAAAAATATTTTAATTTTTAACGATAATTTTTTAATATTTTTTTCTTAACGATAAAAGTGCACTTATCTTTCCACAACTCACTTGTTAAAAAATTATGAAACACAATGAAATCATAACATTTCTGTGTGCATTCCATAGTAGATGTTTTCTTGTTGATGCATAAAAGATATTTTTTATGTTAATTTACAATAACAAGTTATAGTTCATTTCGTAAATTCATAGAAAACTAATGTGCATTCATCTTATGTATGAAGTGTACAATAATAACAAAACGTTATACCGATCAATCTATTTCATTTCTTTAAAGTGATATTTGTTTTCTTATTAATATGTAAAATACCTCTTTTTTATAATTTCCAATAACAAATTATAGATCAACTCGTAAATTTTCAGAAAACTGATATACATACATCTTATGTATGAAGTGTACAATAATAACAAGAAGCTATACCGATGAATCTATTATATTTCTTTAAAGAAATACCTATTTTTAGTTAATGCATAAAAGATTCCCAATAACAAGTTATAGATCAATTCGTAAATTCCTAGACTGATATGCATATATTTTATGTATGAAATATACAATAATAAGAATAATCTATTCCGATGAATCTATTGCATTTCTTTAACGAAATATCTGCTTTCTTGTTCATGTATAAAAGACCTATTTTTTTTTGTAAAAAGATAATTTCCAATAATGAGTTATAGATCAATTCGTAAATTGATAGAAAATTGATAAACATACATCTTATGTATGAAGTTTACAATAATAATAATAATAATAATATGTGCATAATATACCGATGAATCTACTACATTTCCTTAAAGATATATCATACAGTAAATTCATGAGTTATAAAATATGTTTCTTCTTGTCTGCGGAATTGATGAATGACGACATTGAAATGTTTCCATTACAATGTAACAGTCAAATTGTAATGGAAAACATTTTGCAAGTGGAAAATCTCTACAGTTTAAATACATTGCTCAGTTCTAGTTGAAATAAATCTAGTATTAATTGGGAAATAAATTTTTGAGTGAGTTTCATTTACTTTTTAAATTCATCGGTTTACGATATCCTCGAATTTGCTAGTTATATCTATTTGCAATTTATTCAGATTCTTGTTAGAATGAGGTTTCCCACCATTTCGCCATTTCTACAGAATTCTTTAAGAATAAATTATTGCAAATATAAGTACAAAAAAAAAAAAGTCAATTAGTGACTGTGTGACACAAAACTCATATCAACGTTCATCAATTTTTTTAAGTACATATTTGTTCAATTTAAATTAAATAATTCTAGTTATATCATTTACAAATGATATTATTTGTAATCATTGTTATGATTTGAAACAAATATGAATTTTTTTTTATTGATATTAACTTAATATAATATTGAACTAGGGACTTGATGGTCGAGTGATTAGCTCTCAGTGCTACCGGCTTTGCGCTCAAGTCCCGGTGGTGTCATGGATGCTTGTAGGGGTTCGAAATCTACTTTAAACCACAGGTCCCAGTTTAATGTGACTGTTGGACATATGGATGACAACCCTATCCCCGTAAAAAGGAAACAATTCCTGTTTCAGAATCTGCCTATAGGCAGACGGGGCCTACCATGTGGCTGTTGAGCCATTGAAGAGGAATTTAATATTCCAATTTTTAACTAGTCAACAATTTAATAACCAAATTCCAAGCAAATTTTAATACTTTGTTCAAAAATAAAAAAATTAGGGAACTCAGGTAGATGTATTTATTGAACACATTTAAATTTATTTCGTTATGGTGTTGAGACGTCTACAGTATCCAAGATTTTCCACCCAATTTGGATATCGATATCGATATGATAATTGCAATTATATCGATGATCTAAAGATTAACATTTTATATTAATATGATGAATCATGTATGCATATCTTCTGTTATCTGTTACATACGTCTGCAGTACTGTATTCTTCAATTTCGATAAAATAAATATACAAAACATTTATCCATTGTTTAAATAATTCTAGGTTCCTTCCCCTTGAGTTCTCATAATATTTATCGCTTTTTATAATTATTAATTTTTAGTTAAACTATTTATTATTCATTTCATGAAAATTAGTAAAACGCGTGACGGTAGAGGAATTGATCCGAAAATTTTATAAAGGATAATGAATTGGGTTATAATAACATTAATAGATATATATAATTGGGTTCTAACATAATAATATTATTAATAATTAATGTATAGTATATATATATAGATATATAACAATAATATATATAATTAATATAATAATAATATTATGATATATTAATGGATTTTATTAATGTAAAACTATTATCTTAAATTGACCCTTACCTCTCCAGCTAATAAATATTCCATGATTTGAAATAATATATATGTATATTAAAAATTAATAAAAAATTAATTATTTTTTTATGATAATTTATTTTGAAAAAATTTAATAATGTTGTGACTTATTCTGAAAATTTACTTTTAACTTTCATGTCCATAACGTTTTTAAAGGGAAATTGTTGTGTAAATTCATTATATTTATACATAAAATGTTGAAATCAGGCTCAATTTATAGAATGTAATAAATCCGTTGAAAATTTGTATTATTTAACAATTATTTACTATCCTTTTTCTGTTAATTATTAATAATTATTTATCATTATTATTTAATAATTATTTATCATTATTTTTAATAATTATTTATCATTATTTTTTAATAATTATTTATCATTAATTAATAATTATTTATTATCCTTATCCTGTTCCTGCAAGACGAATGAAATTGACGAATTTCATCTTTGCTATGATGCATTGCAAAAATGCAATAATAATGTTTTGCTGTAGTCGATACGAATGAAAATGCAAAAGATTTTAACATATATTGCAATGTACTGGTGAAGTCAAAACCATCTCTACATTTGAACAAATGAACTTTTATGAGCTATTTTGGAAAAGCCTGGTACTGGAGATAGATAAGGGAAAATTAATGTTTTCTGCCTTATGTTACAAATAAAATTGAATAAAAATGTATTTTTTTTTTCAATGAGTAAAATGTGCTCCAATAAGCTCCAATTATCTGATCAAAATACACTGAAGTGACGAAAGTCATGGGATAGCAATATGCAAATTTTTCAGATGGCAGTAGCATCGCGTAGAACAGGTATAAATGCGCAGTGCTTTCGCAGAGCTTTCATTTCTGTTTTATTCATGTGAAGAGGTTTTGACGTGATGATGACCGCACGACGGGAATTAACAGACTTTGAACGCGGAATGTTAGTTGGAGCTAGACGCATGGGTCATGCCATTTCGGAAATCGTTAGGGAATTCAACATTCCCAGATTGTGTCAAGAGTGTGCCAAGAATGAAATTTCAGGCATAACATCCCACCATGGACAGCGCAGTGGTCGACCGCCTGCACTTAACGACCGAGACCGGCGACGTCTGCAAAGAGTCGTAAATTCTAACAGACAAGCAACACTGCGTCAAATAACCGCAGAAATCAATGTGGGACGTACAAGGGACTTGTCTGTTAGAACTGTGCGGAGAAATTTGGCTTTCTTGGGCTATTCCAGCAGAAGACCGACTGGAGTGCCTTTTACTGACAGAACGACATCGCTTGCAGCGACTCTCGTGGGCACGTGAGCATATCGGTTGGTCCCTAGATGAATGGAAAACCGTGGCCTGGTCCGATGAGTCACATTTCAGTTGGTAAGAGCTGATGGTAGGGTTCGAGTGTGGCGCAGACCCCACGAAGCCATGGACCCAAACTGTCAGCAAGGCACTGTTCAAGCTGGTGGTGGCTCCGTAAAGGTGTGGGCTGTTTTTTCATGGCATGGACTTGGTCCTCTGTACCGAACATTGACTGGAAATGCTTATGTTCAGCTACTTGGAGATTACTTGCAGCCATTCAAGGACTTCATGTACCCAAACAACGATGGGATTTTTTATGGATGACAATGCGCCATGTCACCGGGCCACAACTGTTCGCGATTGGTTTGAACAACATTCTGGACAATTCCAACGAATGATCTGGCCGCCTAGATCGCCCGACATGAATCCCATCGAGCATTTATGGAACATCATCGAGAGGTCTGTTCGTGCCCAAAATCCTGCACCATCAACGCTTTCACAATTATGGACGTCTATCGAGACAGCATGGCTCAATATTCCTGCAGAAGACTTCCAACGACTTGTTGAGTCCATGCCACGTCGAGTTGCTGCACTTCGCCGGGCGAAAGGAGGGCCGACACGATATTAAGAGGTATCCCATGACTTTTGTCACTTCAGTGTATTAATATGATTGTTTCCACAAGTGTGAGGACAATACATATTTTGTTTTTCAACGTTATAGATATACGTTTAAATGCGCATTGAATGTTCTTAGTTAATTGACTTGTTTGAAGAATATTTCTGCTCTTGATCAAGAAGGAAAAGTGCAGCACGGGATAATTGATGTGTTTTATTGTAGCTGTCGACTTGTGAGGGTTATGCACATTGAAGAGTATAAAAGCAGTGTGCAAGTTGTTGTTGTTTTTTATCCCCGATAGGGTCTAACTATTATGCAAGATCCAAATGTCCATATACCTGTAAGACGTCCAAGAATATAAGAGGTTCAGAAAAATCTTGTAAATCCAATGTAAGAAGATGAAAGTTTGAAATATGAGCAGGCGATATTTCAGCAGTCCTACACTTGTTGCAGGTCCCAAAAATATTCTGCCGTTGTTCATTGATGAGATTCTTCAATTGTCCACTGGAAAACGTGATAAGAAAGTTTGTTAGCTTCTAAGGCCTCCAAAAAGCATGACTCCATCAGGGCAATCTCTCGAGTACCACTCATATGTTACAGGCCATTCCGAGGATTATTAATTGTCTTCCAAAACTCGGAGAACATCTTACTATAAGTACTGGGACATATCGGACTGGGGAGTCACCGAAGAAGCAACTTTTGCTGGAGAATCCACAATCTCGTTAATGTTAACTTGTGTGCCAATCATTAATGTTAACTTGTGAAGGGTCCATTTGCATGGATCACTCAAGAGAACTTATGGAAATGGGAGCTTATGTTTTGTAATATTTATAATTTAAGTCAAATTATCCAAGTTGGGGATTAACTATATAATAAAAAACACTGTATATTTGAAGTGTTTTTAATTTTTGTTATTTTACACAGAGAAGTATAATTAATTGAAAAGTTCCACAAAGTTAGATTGGTGACAATTATTTACTTATTCACATAGAACACCAAGATCTCCTGATCTAAAGATACTTTTTGCCTCTTCTAAAGGGTTACATTAAACATCTTAATTATAAATATCCACTGTCTGACACGTTCAGTGAATTTATAAATTGCATCATTGCTGTATTATGAAACTTTCACAGTGTAAAAATGCAAAATTAGTAGAATCTGACATGTAATATTGCAAGTCAAATTAAGCTTCTTCGAATTAGCTATTTTACTTTGTTTAATTAGATCTGTTAGTCTTTCCTTTTTAAAAGAAAATTTTTTAGATTTGCCTTTTCTCTCGTTTGTTTGTTCAATAATATTATATATGCAACAAGTAATAAAAAAAAAATTAAAAGTCAATTCCTACTTTTTTTCTCTTATTGCAGAAAGTCCTTCACAAATAATTTTCATTCATTTCTTTTAATTTATCTGGCGCCATCTATTGGTAGATACATGCAACTTAAATCTAAAAAAAAAACTAAAATTACTTAATTAAATTTCATTACCAAATTAATATTTGAAAAAGTGTAATAACATCAAGTGTCAGCCACTACAAGTGAAAAAAAAATGTATTTGAACTTGAGTGGATGAATAAAAAGTATTTTATGAACGATTGAAAATTTAAACAAGATATATATAGGGAGAGTGTGAGTTAATAGAATGAATTGAAAAAGAAAAATGCAAAGAAATTCGGTATCAAATAATTATGAAAATTGATTCAAGAAAAGATCAGACATAAAGAGAAATTAATTCTGTTTTATTTTTGTAATTTGATGCATATCAATAAAGCCAAACTTCAATGAAACAGCAAAAGCAATCGGAATTAAGTTATTGAATCAATACTGAAGTGCTTTATCAATGATATTCATTCCAGAATGCTGATAACTGAGATGAGAATTCCTTAATTCATTGCATAAGATTAGATTAAAATTGATAGCATACCTGTTAAATGTAAATTGATTTTTCAATATATAAAGCGATATTTAGCTATATTTGCTGCGATTTAAATTAAATTTCGCAAAATGGAATTATGAAATCATAAAAGGAAATTAAAATATAAGCCGTCATCATGAAGTGGAATCAATTATACAGATATTTAAAAGTATGTCTTCGGTGTTGTTTTGTAACTATATGTTTTTGATACAGTATGTCAAATTAGGAAATTTTAATAAATAATCATAAAGATAAAAAATTAAAAATGGTAAATATGTAATTATAAAATTAAAAAATTAAAATGTTGAATAAGTAATTAAAGATAAAAAATTTAAAATTAAGTTTATTAATTGAAATTCTCGAATAAGAAAAAAAATATCTTTATACGCTGTTATAATGCAATGAATGCATTAATTCTTTATTACCTTCTTGTGCCTTTTGGTAAATTTTGTATACTTGGGATGGTTTTGTTAAATTTCATGAGCAAAGGTAATCAAAAAAATTCTTTCATTTTTCTACTTAATTAAATGTTAATTTTGTATAAAAATTATTTTTGATAAGAATTATTTAGAAACCTTTTCCAACACAAAAACATAACATAGAAAAAAAGAATGTTTATATTCATGGTATTGATAAATTAAATATACTATATGAATAACTTTTTTTTTAAATAAAGAAAACATTTTATTGCTCTTGCATGTTTCTGGTATTACCTGGTTGATTAATTTAGAAATTTTCAAAGCTAATTTTTTTAATTAAAATTATTTGTTCCAATTAATGTCAGTGGGTTCAAATGTTCAATTTTTAAATTTATGCGATTGTAATTTGTGTTTTTGTTTCTCTTACAAATCTGTTTTATAAGCTTACTAGCAGATGTAACCCTATCTTTGCTCGGCTACAGAAAATATTAAGTTTTTTTTTTTTTCTAATGCAGCTGGCAATAGACCGTGATCTTTGTATGCCATAAGGGCTGCACCGACGTTACTCACTTTGCACTACCCAGGGGGCGCGTGTAACTTGAAAGTAAGCCACGGACGCGAAGTAACAATGACCCCGCAACGCTCTACTATCCTATTAGGACCGGGACCTACAGTTTAAAGTGAATTCCGAACCACTGACAAACACCCACGGCACCGCAATTATTTTTTTTTTTTTTCAAAAACTCTTTATTTATTCTTCCAATTTTATTTCATCGCCTTCAAAGTAATCCCTTCCGGACACAATGCACGTATGCCAACATTTTTTCCAATCCTCAATGCATGCTAAAAAGTTATCGGCAGGGATGTCCTTCAAGCGCAAGGCGATTCACGTTGAATCTCTTCAATCGACTCAAAACGGTGTCCCCGGAGTGGTCTTTTTTGAGTTTAGAGAATAGCCAGAAGTCGCACGGCGTCAATACGGTGGTTGCGAAACGATATGAGTTTCAGTTTTGGCGAAAATCCACGAAGAATCAATGCAGTGTGAGCTGGCGCATTCAGTGTTTTCAGTACCAATCGAGATTTGAAGCGTTTGAGGCCCAAAATGGAATTGACCGATCCTTTTGAAATTCCAACGTCATCAGCAAGATTTCTAATTGTAAATCGACGGTTTGCAATCACCAAATCTTTATTTTTTTGGACGGGAGCTTCGTCGGTTGAGGTTGAGAGTCGACCAGAATGCTCTTCGTCTTTAACGCGTTCTCTGCCTTCTTTCAACTGTTTATACCACTTCTAAACATTTCTTTCCGATGTATGAATGCTCACCGAATGTCTTCAGCAGCATAGACAGTTACTGTTGTGATGGAGCAGCCATAGGTAGAAGTCTGACCTATCTCCATGACACTGAAGAAGAAGGGCAGTGACTTTTAGGAGAATTACCCCGCATTTGTTAATCGTATGGGAGAAAACTCGGAAAACTCCCACCAGGTAATCCGACTCCGGTAGTAGATAGGCAAGGTGCTGAATATCACAAAATCCATCGAGCCTCCTAATGTTTTCGAACATTGTCTATAACAAAGAAACTCAGCACTAATGCTCATCAGCTGCGCGCGTTCTCACTGAGTCAAGAGTCGGGCAGAGAAGGATTGTAACTTTTAATTAACATTCAAGGGAGTGTTCCTTTCATGTTAAGTTCAAATTTTGAGTGCAATTCAGTAAACTCCCGATGATCTCCACTGGGTAACGCTAAATCTGCTAAATTTCTGCATTTTGTCCTACGCCAAATGCTCACCGTTTGAGAATAAACATTTTATATTGTCTTTATAGTATATGCAGTGCTTTTTGTAGCATTATCATGTATCTTTACCATTTTACGACCTGCTGGCCATGCGGCTAGGGCTCTGGCATTTGTTACTACAGGTTTCAGGTTCGAATCCTAGCTGCGACATGGATGTGTGTTAGTGGTTCGGAATCCACCTTAAACTATAGGTCCCGTTCTAATTAGCGTAAAGTATGCACACAAAATGACCAACAAAACAAACCTTTATCATTTTTAATAAAAATGAATTATAATATTGCAAAAATTCAAATGAGCATAAAGATAATAATTTTAATTAATATACAATGCATTTATTGAGAAAGGATTAAAATGTTGATTAATATTGTTAGGAAAACTTGAAATAAATGTGTTCCTTATAAAGAAACACTTCCATTTAAGCAAAGTTTTTTTTTTTATTTTTTTTTTTTGTATACCATAATTAAATTAAAAGGAAGGTTTTTATTAAATTTAACAAATAAAATAAGTAAAACTCATAAAAAATTTTAAAAAAAAAAAAAGACTTGATGAAATAATATAAATTGGAAAATCATAAAAAAATAAATGAATTCGTTTAACTAAAAAATAATAAAATAGTTTCCATTTTTTACTTCTTAATTATATTTTAAAATACAGTTTCATTTTTTTCATAAAATTTCTAAAAGAAATCAATCATATTCTGTTAATTTAAAAAAAAAATTTAATTAGACATCATGAAAAATAAATTACTGGAATTCGATGATTGCATTATGATATAAAATAATTACATTAAAAATCTATTGGAAAATAAAATATATCGGTTCTTTTTATAAAATGTAAAAAGTGTAAATTAATTCAGAGTAAAAACCTTTTCAATACATTTTATTCCACTTATTTTTATTAATTAGAAAATTATTAATTATTTAAAAATGATACGAGTTATATTTTAATATTTTTTTTGAAACAAAAGAAATGAAATTTGGTAGTTTAATTTATAAAAATTATAATAAAATGAAGTTTTAATAATTGCTTTTTATTTTTAATAATTTAACTCAAAAGGTGTTATTTGTTTTTGAACACAAATTAAGTCATTTTGCTTATATTATTATTATTACTTATATTATTATTATTATTTGCTTATATTATTACTTATTATTTTGTTTATATTTATTTAAATTTTCCGGAAATAATTAGTGAGTAAAATATAGTTAATAATATTTCGTAAAGTGAATTACTTTAAAATTAAGAGATTTTTTTTTTCCTTTAAAACCTTAGCATATTAGCGCCATTTTCGTAAATATTTTTTGTTTATATTTGAAAATAGTTTGAAGTTTATAATTTCAATTTTTTTTCAACTAATGCAATGTACAAATTATTATTTTAATAAGTTTACAATATGAATTTTCCTAAATTTTGTCTCAAATGTATTTATTTTATATAACAAAAAAAAAGTTGGTGTAATTATTAGCTGAACACATATGCCTTCAAGTTAAAATAAAATCTGCATAATTAAAAAATTTTTTTTTTTTTGATTTTATAAATTTCAATTGAAAAATAATTACAATTACTAAATAGTTATTTTGTAAATTAAAAAAAAAAAATTGTAAGTCTTATATAACAATATTAGATATATTTTAAATTAATGTGTAATAAGTAAATAATAATCTCTTGAAAAAAATGTGTAAGTTTTTTTAAGGAATAAAATATTAATCCATCATCTACAAACCAGTCATTGGCAAATAATAATTCAAATAATAATTTAAATGCAATTTATTTTAATCTATTGTTTATTTATTTTCTCTTAAAGATTAATGACGGCTTGATAAATGTTTTAAAAATATGAGTTTAAAAAAAAAAAATATTGCAAAAAATTAAAACAACCTCATTTATATTATAATGAGTTGAAGGATCAGAATTTTGTTATTCAATTATAGTTTTTAGCTTGCATTAGTTCTGATATTCGAAAATTTTTGGAATGAATAGGATTTGTTTAATTTCGTAAATGAACGATTACTTCGATGGTTTAGATCAAGGGTCTCCAAACTACGGCCAGCTGGCCAAATCCGGCCCTTCGGGCCAGTGTCATCAACCCGGCCCGCGACATCGAATAGCTTATTGTTGATGTAATAAGTTGGATAAAAAACACAGAATGATAATAACTCGGTTTTATTTACTTTCTAGCCAAAATTTAATGACAAGCATAATACGCAGAAGCATAACAACCAACACATAATTGAAATGAATCCCACTAACATTATAAACTAGTGAACATCCTGCGGTTACCCTCGGTAGTTATGTTGGAGTAAAAGAGTATCGCATATGTTTGTATATCCATGTTTGGAAAGCATATCCTGAATCAAACATATGATTTTTATCCTGAAAATCCCCTCAGGAACGGAAATGCTAAATTAACGCGAATGAAACCGCGGTTAAAAAATTTGTAAAAAAAATACTAATGAGATTTGTGTAATTGTGATTTTTCACTGACAATAGTCTGTAGTTGTGGATCAATTTTACTTGTATCAATTATTAAAAGAGATTGTAGTAATTGAACCAGCGAATTTAGCAAGCGTATGCTCGCTCGGAGCGCGTAATCGGCGACTGGTCTACAAATTATAGATAATGGCAGAAAAATTAAAAACGGTTTTGGCCCTTGGTACTTACTGGAAGTAAACAGTATGGTCTAAGGCTGGAAAGTTTGGAGACCTCTGGTTTAGATGATAAGATGGATTTCTGAGATGGATGAACGAATTTCAATGGTTTATTAACCTATAAATGCATTTTAAAACGATTATTTTAATAGTTTATTAAGCGATTAAATGATTTTCGTCAATTTCTAATAAATTTTCTCAAATATTTTAAAAGGACGATTTTTGTCTCACTTGTAAACTGTTGTTATGGTTTTTTAACCCACTTAGTTGACATCGACATCTATACTAAGTCTATGAACCAGTGGTTCTTATGGAAGGAGGGAATGGGGGGCAGCTTCTGCTGTGATGGAGCACCCGTAGGTAAAAGTCTGACTTGGCTCCGTGTCGGTGAAGAAGGAGGGTAATGCTTTCTGGGTGCAATTTTAAGGATAATTACCATGCATTTGCTTATGGTAAGGGAAAATCCCCGAAACGTGCCACCAGGTAGTCGGACAAACGAGCCAAATCCTGAACATCACAAACGCCATTGAGTCTCCTCGTGTTTTGAAAAGATGTCTCGTGTGTCTACAACAAATCCGTCAGCGGATTGAACTTCAGCCCTAATGATTATCAGCAGAGCAAGTTGCCACTGAACTACGAGTTGCCAATTAACATTTTAGTTAGTGATCTACCCATATTAACTTAGTAAAATATGAGTAAAATTCAGTAAACTCCCAATTATCTCACTCTGGTAGAGTTAAATCTGCTAAATATCTGCAATTTCTCATACACCAAATACTGCCATTTGAAAATAAACATTTTCTATTGTTTTTCAAGTATATACAGTGCTTTGGTAGCATTGTTCTTTAACATTGTTAATAAAAATGGGCTATAATATTGCAAAATTCAATTGGGCATGAAAAGAATCATTTTAATTAATATTCAATGTATTTATAGAGAGAGGATTTAATGTTTATTAATATTGTTAGGGAAATTTGAAATAAACGTATTCTATAAAAAAAGCTCTCATTGAAGCAAAATAATTTATTTCAGCATATCATAATCAAAATTAAAAGGAAGATTTTTATTAAATTTAACGAATAAAATAAGTAAAACTTGTAAAGAAATAGAAAAAAACCAGACTTGATGAAAGAATATAAATTGGAAAATCATAAAAAATGAATAAATTGTTTATCGAATAGTGCCCATTTTTTACTTCTTAATTATACTTTAAAATAAAGTTTCATTTTTTAATAAAATTTAAAAAAAAAATCAATCATTTCCTGTTAATTAAAGAAAAACATAATTGCACGTCAGTGAAAAATAAATTACTGGAATTGATGATTGCATTATGATATAAAATAATTACATTAAAAATCGATTGAAAAATAAAATATATCGGTGCCTTTTATAAAATGTAAAAGTGTAAATTAATTCAGAGAAAAAATTTTTTTAAGTGTTTTATTCTGCTTAGTTTTAATTAAAAAACATTATTGGATTTTTAAAAATGATGCAAATTATATTTTAATAACTTTTTTTTTAAACTAAAAAGAAAATGAAATTTGTCAATTTAATTTATAAAAATTCATATTTAATGAAGTTTTAATAATTGCTTTTTATGGTTAATAATTTAACTAAAAAGTTTTTTTTTTGTTTTTGAACATAAGTAAAGTTTTGCTTATATTTAATTAAATTTTCCGAAATAATGTTTACTAAATAAAATATAATTAATAACATTTCGTAAATTGAATTATTATAAAATTACTAAATTATTTTTTCTTTAAAACATTAGCATATGAGGTCAATTTTCATAAATATTTTTTAAAATTATATTTAAAATGTAAGTTTATAATTATTATTTTTTCTCAACTGACGCAATTTAGAAATTAAGATCCTAATAAGTTTGTAACATAAATTTTAATAAATTTTTGATCAAAATTATTTATTTATAAAAACGAAAAAAAAAGTTTGGAGTAATTATAAGTCCATCACATGTCTTCCAGTTAAAATGAAATCTACATAATTAAAAATATATTTTCATTTTATAAATTTTAAGGGAAAATTAATTAAAATAACTAAAAAGAAACTCTATAATTAAAAACAAAAATTAATTATTAGTCTTATATCTCAATATTAGATATACTTTAAATTAATGTGTAATAAGCAAATAATAATCTATAAAAATCTGTAGAAAAAAATTTGTAATTTTTTTTTTCTGTAGAATAAAATAACAATCCATCATCCACTTTCCAATCATTGGCAAACATATTCAAATTCAAATAAGAATTTAAATGTAATTTATTTTAATTTGATTTTTTTTTTCATTTTCTCTTAAAGATTAATGACGGTTTGATAAATGTTTTAAAAATGAGTTTGCAAAAACCCAAATCAATCTCATTTATATTATAATGAGTTGAAGGATCAGAATTTGCTGTTCCATTATAGTTTTTAACTTGCATTAGTTCTGATATCCGCAAAATTTTGAACGAATATGATTCGTTTAATTTCGTAAATGAACGATTATCGCTATGGTTTCGATAATAAGATGGAGTTTTCAGATGGATAAACGAATTTCATTGGTTTATCATATGCATTTTAAAAACGGCTATTTTAATAGTTCATTAAAGGATTAAACGAGTTTCATGATTTCGAATAAATTTTCTCAATTATTTTAAAAGGGCAATTATTAATTAAAAGGGCAATTTTCTCAATTATTATTTTTTTATCTTACTTTTGAAGTGTTTCTTAACCCACTCGGTCAACAGTAACATCTAGACCAAATCAACTGGTGTGTTTTCATGGAAGGAGGAAAAGAGGGGATATCTTCTGTTGTGATGAAGCACCCGTACCTAGAAGTCTGACTTGTATTCATGTCACTGAAGAAGGAGGATTGTGCCTCCTGGGAAGGTTTTAAATGGGATCTATGGGAGAAAAACACGTATGGGAGAAAACACAGAAAACTCCCACCAGATAGTCCGACAAAACTAGGCAATATGAACATTCAAAATGCCATCGAGTCTCCCTTTTTAAATACTGTCTACAGCAAAGCCAGCAGCGGATTTAGCCTCAACCCTGTTGCTCACCAGTGGAGCACGTTGCCACCAAACCACGAGTCGGGTACTTGTGATGTATGTAGCTAAAGGTACAGAAGAGTGTAATTTCTACTTTTTTGACGACGTTTGTTGCAATCGTTGTCTAATAAAATAAGGAATTCCATGTCTATTTTGACAACTAGAGTAAAACTTCAGTTAACATTAACAGTCAATAGTTGTTGTGACTAATCCTCAATGTCCTGCAGTGAGGGGACGGACATCCCATGAGTGATCCACTCATAGATGGAGGGAAAGGGGGCAGCTTGTGTAGTGATGGAGCACCCGTAGGTAGAAGTCTGAGTTTTAGCTCCGTGACGCTCTTACAGTCATATGAGACAGGGCCCTACGGCTTAAAGTGGATTCCGAACCACTACAAACGTCCCTGGAACCGCCGGACTCGAACCCGAAACCTGTGGTACTGAGCACCAGAGCGCTAGCCACTCAACCATTCAGGCCCATAGTCAATAGTAAGCACATCTATAGATAGGTAAGTTTTTAAAGACAGCAACCCCTAAAAGTCCTTTCGGAAGGCAATACCATCTGTTCTTCACTTGGGAAAGGAGCTGTTCGATTCATGTGGAAAGTCGAGATCTTCCAATGTACAAAACAGCAAATAATTGTTTCCTATCTTCGTTTTTAAACAAATTATTTTTAAGTTATGTGATGGTTAACTAACTAACGCCTTGACACTATAGCATGGGCATTACATGGTGCTCCAAGGCACATTTAGCACTAAATGGAAGGCCTAGACGGTCCGCCTAATGGCAGATTTCGAGACGGGATACGTTTTCTGTTTACAGGTATGGCTGTCAACCAACGTACAACGCTCTACAATAATTTTAGCCGGGGACTACTGTTAAAGTGTATATGGGATGGCTGGAAATTCAAAAAATAAAGTCTTGAAAAAATAGCATCTAAAGTCGTTTGGTTTGGAATTAAAATAATGAAGCGTTGGTATTATGGAAAATTAGTTTTTTATTTAATATTTATGGAAAATTAGTTGAAAAAATATGTGCTCTATTCAAAAATACATTCTGATATGCAGCTCTATACAAAAGGCAATTATGCGCTAGTGATATTAAAGCTGCATTCCCATCAGATGCAAAGATCTCTCGTTGAAAACGTTAACCAATCAGAAGCCTTCTCTTCTATATATTCAAACTTTTACAAGATGCATTCATTACAAGTGGTAGGAATTCAGTTTGAGACAGTAGTATATCCTGCCGATTGAAGAATCGTTCTCTAATTCTCTTTTTTGTAAGAAAACGAAAGCTAATCACAAGAAATGGGAGACCAACAGATATCCACAGATAAATCTCCGAAAGCATTGTGATAAAAAATACGAGTGGATGATTTGTAAGAAGATTATCGAAATGGCTCAAGATATTATCTAGTCCTTGGCTGTGGAGAAAAGTACCATTCGCTACATATCTTGACCTAGCGCTAAGGGAATTTATTCTTCTTCCAATTGAATCTGAAGAGATTTTTCAGTGCTCAGTCTTTTAATGACAATGACGATGTGAAAGTTGTCATAATTATTATGGCAAACCCCACAGGCGGCCATAAGAAACTTTATTTCGTTAGGATAAATATTTATTGTTCTTATCCCACTTAGTAGATACCAACATCTAGATGATGTCCATGAACCAATGTGTTCTTGTGGAAGGAGGGAAAGGGCGTTGTGATCGAACACTTCTAGGTAGAAGTCTGACTTCTTTCCATGTCACTGAAGACGGAGGCCAGTGCTTTCCGCGAGGAATTTTAGGTTGAACTACCTCGGATTTATCGTATGAGAGAAAACTGGAAAACTCCCACCAGTTAGTCCAACTCACGAGGCAAAATGTTGAATATCACAAACACTATCGAATCACCTCATTTTATGAAGCAGTATCTTCAGAAAAGCCGCCAGGATTGCATTGGAGGATTGAATCTTAGCCCTAATTCTTACCAGCAGCGACTTTGTCATTAAGCCACGAGTTGGGAAGATAAATATTTTAATACACTGGCTGTTCCTGTAAAAATATTAAATATTTCAATATACTTGTGACAATGTAGAAAAAATAGAGTAATGTGTTTAAACAGTTAAAATGTTATTTCTACATTGACGTCCCATTCCCTGATTTTCGTTCTTAAATATACAGGTTGTTATAAGCATACTCTCGTATATATGAAATATAAGTTTCATTATATATTCCATAACATAACATTTCCTAACATTATAAATTCATAAATGATTTATTAAGCTCAGAAATAAACGTTTTCTAAGTGATTAAAGAAGGAGGAGAAAAGAGCCAGAAAAAAAAAAAACACTATCAACTTTTACAAAATTTATTTATCTTTCTAGATTAATGAATTATTATTCTTTTTGAGAAATGATTTAAAACATTTTTCATGAAATCTCCATTACTGTAAGACGAAAGCAATGAAAATTTTAACTTTTATTTGTTCAGACGATATTATTTTCAGTTAAATTTATTAAATAAATTATTTTGTAATTTATAATCGGAAAATATTGATTTGATAAGAATAACAGTTTTATCTCGTTGAATAAATTCACTGGCAATAACAGATGTCATACATAGGCATGCAGTTAATGTTATTTTGATGTTCTTATGACTACATTAAATGAGTCTGAAAAGGCTGAAATACATTTTAATGCACTTTGGTAGAAAGATTAATTATTTTAATGCACTTTGATATATTATTGCAAAATTTTTATTTGATAGAATAATGCAATAATATAAAGGTGGCCCAATGATAATGGATGCCTGTAATACTCAAATACCTCTTGTACAACTACGCTAAAGGGATCCGTTACAGTTATTACTTATAATACCTAGGAGACTCGATGGCGAATTAAAAGAATCGAATTGATATAACTGGTCTGAGTTCATTCAATTTTTTTCCCATACGACGTGCAAATGTGAAAAGGGTACCTCCAAAAGTCCTCCCATTATCTTTAGTTATTGAGTATGTAGTATTAGATAGTGGCATATTTAAGTACAACAAACACCACGTTGTAAAAGCAAAAAAAAAGGAAAAATTGCGATGCGTCTCGGCACAAAAAACAAAATTTTTAAATAAAGTCAGAAAACTTAAAAAAATCACATACTATTTTTGTGTCCATTCTTAAACATTTTTATAAATCTAAATGAAATTTAAAAAAAAAAAATTATGAGCTACCAAGTATTGTTCGCTAATATAGTGATTTATAAAAAATAAATTGAAAGGAACATGGTGATTTTAAAATTTATATCCCCGCAGAAAAGTAACATTATTTATAAAAATATTAATCAAGCCGGTGCCTCAAATACTAATTTGAAACAATAGATTTACTTTTGGCCTTGATACAAAATAATTCTATACCGTCTTTCCAACAAAAAAAGTATCTATGTTTAATATATGATCAGTTTCAGTTTGGAGCGTAAAAATGTTATAAGGCACGACTGCGGTGTACTCCACGTTGAACACGGTTGT
Source organism: Caerostris extrusa (assembly GCA_021605095.1). NCBI lineage: Eukaryota > Metazoa > Arthropoda > Arachnida > Araneae > Araneidae > Caerostris > Caerostris extrusa. Next base: position 42,916 of record BPLR01009187.1, read on the forward strand.
ATATATTAATTATTTTGGCAGCAAAGCTCATTAGTATTCCATGGTTGTTGTAGATCCTGAAGAATTACAAACAGCATTTTAAATGTAGCCTTATGTCTCCCTAAAACATTCTGTTGTTGTTGTTGCTTATCCCCTTGATTTAGAATCCTAAACCAAGTCCAGTAGATCATGCTGCATCAATAGATCGTAAACTGTCCTCCCCTCACTCAACAGTTGTCTCACAAAGGCACCAATACAATCGATGAGATGAGAGGGAGACGTAATGGCCGAACAATGACAAAGGGTATATTTCTGCTCGTCTCCATTGAAGGACAAACTCTTAGAGTGGCCAGTCCTTAGTTTAGCTAAAGCCGTTTTAGCAGATCTAGGACAGGAGCACTGCAAGGACGTACCAGGATATTTAGCGGCGTACCATGCATGAATTGGTGGCGACCTCCAAGCGGTATTCACTCTGGTTAAAGTCATGGAATGAACCTCTGAAGCTAACATATTGGAAGAAGAAGCTTAAAACATTCTAACATTCTAAATATGCGTAATAAATTCAAGTCTGGAAAGCATGCTCAGCAACCCATACGCACAATAGTCATTTCACGAATGTAATACTTCGCTAGGCTATTCTGTACGCTCAGAGAGTCATCAAATTCTCAATAAAAACCAATAATTCAATCAAGACTGTATGTCAAAACAGTAACGATGCTTCTTGTGACAATATGAGGCCATTGGGAGATCCTAACTCACCAAATATGACTTCTCGTGAATTTAATTATGACAATAGCATTTCCATTAACTTCCACTTTAATTGATCCATGCAAATTAAACCGCTCTTTCAATTGTATGAAAGGTGAATTGCAGTAAAAATAATCTGGGACTCAGATAATTTGAATCTTTGCAGCTCCTAGTTTCAAATAATGATCATCTATAACTCTTAATAATCTAGATCATCTACAGTGTCTGATCTTCTAAGAAATTTAATCCACAGTATATGAATTACAGAAAAAGCATTAAATTAAATTATATTATCATTTATTTAGTATTATATTAAATTAGCATATATAAAATTATCTTGCTCATAACATAGACTCTGATTTCTTTTATTATCCCAATGGCCTGCTCATTGTAATTCTAAATGTAAAGATGTCGATTACTAATTTTTAAAACAATTCTTTCTTGAAACTTCACTACGCAATTTCTACTTGCAGAATCTTACTTTTTACACATATCGAGCAATTTTTGTGAAAATTTATTTTTTGTGGACATTTAATTACATTTTTTTCATCTGATATTTTTTTAATGATTGAAAAACTAATGTAGTAGAAAAATTATCTGGTTTATATTTTTGAGATAACACAGATAGTGTATTATCGGCCGACTGTGACGGTTTTCGAATATAGCGTGCATTTATTTACAGCTTCGAAAGATTTTTGTATGTATGCAATAATTCGCTTACTTATTACATTGAAGAAATTGTCTAAAAATATCAATACTCGATTGAATATGCAAGGCCTTTTATCGTACTCGTCATAGGATCTACTCGTATTTCAAAACAGTGCCCATAGTGATTATATTATTTGAAGAGCAGCAAAGGTTTAGGTCATAAGTCGAAATATATTTTTAATCCCTTGCATCTTTCTGTAACTTATTGCAGCCTGATGGCCAATTAGTTTGATCTTTAGCTTTTGAGTGGCACAGGCATTAGGTTCGAATCCTGCCGGTGACATGGTTGTTTTTTAGTGGTTCGGAATCGACGTTAAACTGTAAGTTCTGTTCTAATTAGCCAGAACTGGGCACAAAAGGACTGCAAAACTACTAATCAAACCAAACCAAATCTAATTTATGTGTGTTGTGACTAATCCTCAGTGTCCTGCAGTGAGAGACGGACATCCCATGAGTAATCATGGGTACATACCCATGAGTAATCATGAGTACTCATGGATGGAGGGAAAGGGGGCAACTTCTGTAGTGATTGAGCACCCGTAGGTAGAAATCTGACTTGACTCCGGTGATGCTCTTACAGTCATATAAGACCAGGACCTATGGCTTAAAGTGGATTTCGTAACACTACAAACATTCATGACACCGCCGGGACTCGCACCCGAACCTGTGTCATAGAGTGCCAGAGCGCTAGACATCCAGCCATTCAGGTCCAAAATCTAATCTATAATGCATTATCATTCTTTCCAAGTTATGCTTAAGGGCATCATATAATTAGTTGCGAATAGGTACCTTCGATTATCGCATAATTGCATTAGTTTGATTTTTATAATTTATTCATTTGAACCAATCTAAAGAGTATTGCTTAATTTCTAAAACAATTCAAGGGATTTATTGCTTAACAGAGCACCATGCGAAAGTGACCAAATTTTTTTTTGTACCAATAGTTAACTTAATCGATTATTTTTTGTCCATTCCTGATTAAAATTATCTAGTCCAGTTAGAGTATTGCTGTTAATCGAAAAGCCATTTGAAGCCTTCATCTCGAATTCCTTTCTTAACAAGTTAATTGAATAATCGTTAAATGAGTTTCAATTCTTTGAAGAAGAAAATTTCCGATTTGCCAAGACAGCGGAAGAAAGAATGGCGGAAGTTAATATCCATGTAGAATTGCCTCGGGAATATATTGATGCGAGATTAGTTTAATTAACGATTTCTTTATTCTTCGCTTTTCCTTTTTTTGAAACGATAGCGCAGAAGTCATTTATGACACTTTTAAGAAAAATAATGTCCAAATGAAATGAAATGCCGTCAATGTATTATTAATGAAATAATGCAACATTTTGTATAAATTTTTGCAACATTTTGCATTGATGATTACAACGTTTATCTTAAACGTTTTGTATAAACTTCTGCAATGCTTCGGTTTTCTACAGTTTTATTAAAACTTCAGCAACGTTTTATATAAACGTTTTCACAGTTTTATTGAAAATTCTGAAACGTTTCGCATAAACGTTTATAACGTTTCAGTAAAATCTCTGCAATGCTTCTCATAAACGCTCGTAATATTTTGTTAAAACGCACTCAACGTATTGCATAAATGTTTGCAACATTTCGCTTATAATATTTGAATTGCTTATATTATTGTACTTTTGTAACGTTCTGTAAAATTTATTTGAATTTCTACAGATTTTGCAATCTTCAAACTGAATTATTCTTTAAAATAATTGATAACAAAAAGAGATATAGATAATTTGAATCTGTAATATTGATTTGCACAACATAGTGGGTTCCTGATCAAAGATATCTTAGTTCAAATCGTGACAAATGATGTGTTCTTTCCCACGTTTGAAAATGATATGACTAATCCGTAGACCTGTTCATATGTAGAAGCCTCTTCTTGGTGTAACCCTGAACTCTGAATCTTCTAACTATCTCCAGTCGTGATGTCAAAGGAAATAATTCAGAATGATATGTTAAATCTGTATTCCGTATAGACCTTCCTTTGATCTCAAGGGATTGGAGACAAAGATAAGAACACATGCCCAGATATTATTTCGGTAACGTGTAGAAGCATCGCCTTGTTGCACCCTCGGTAAAGCTGAATCTGCTAAATATCTCCTGTCGTAGAAACGAATGAGCTCAGATTAAAATTCAAAAGGTTTGAAAATATAATATTATAAGAATCGGTTTGATATAAAAAAATTACGAAAAACAATGTTTAACAATAATATATTTTTCTATTGAAAATTAGATTCTAAGTACCTGTATTTGAAATGGAAGGAAAACATCCACATTATTTTAATTAGTATTAAATATCACAAATCTTTTAAACCCAATTTTTATAATGGGTGTTTACCAAGAATTCCGTTCAGTCATTGTGACAGGAAAAGTTCATTTATTTCTTATAAACACGTTATTAAATATAAGAGTAATTTTAACGTAGGGTATAGAATAATCTAGGAAGTATTTCTCAATAACTCATCAGTATATAGCACAGTATTCTTTCAGTATATTTTATGACCTCTTTTCTAAAAACTGTGACCACAACTTTCGCTGCCATAAGTTTAGAATAACAGCCCTTCTGCATTTTCCAGACAGTCGTGTCACTTTTTTGTTTCTATACACCAAGTGAGACATAGCAAAGTCTGGTATAATGAGATTAAACTGTATATTTATTTACATTAACTTTCATATATTTCATATTATTTCTTATAAAATGTTGATTTACAAATGAACAAAAATTTGCTTTATGTTGCAATTGGCTAATGTAATACCTCTTCAAGTACGATAAAAAATGAAAATAAAAATGAATCGGTTAAGTATATTTAATGAATTTGAATATCACTATGCCAACAAGATGTTATTATCTTAATATTTTATACCAATAGGATTCTTTTTTTTTTAAATTTTGCTTTTTTTATAGTTGGGTTCAATTACTGGATGCTATACAAAAACTATTTCATAAAATGAAGGAAAAAATGTAAATTATATGTAAAGTAATGACATTCGGAATAAAAACAATATTTATATAGAAATAAAAACAAGTAATATATAAAAAAAAAAAATTAAGTCAATTCCTACTTTTTATTTACTATATTGCCGAAAATCCTTTATAAATAATTTTCATTCAATTTTTTAAGTTTATCTGGTGCCATCTATTGGTAGATATATGCAACTTAAAACTAAAGAACTAAAATTAATGAATTAAATTTAATTAATGAATTAATATTTGAAAAATTAACATCCAGTGTCATCCATTACAAGTTAAAAAAATGTATTTGAACTTGAGTGGATGAATAAAAAGTATTTTATGAACGATTGAAAATTTGAACAAGATATATACAGGGAGAGCGTGAGCTAATAGAAGGAAGAATTTCATAATAAAATGTAAGCAAACGATTACATTTTTAAAAATATGTTAGTGACGTTCTCATTCTAAAACTGCTTTTCAAATAAGATTATTGGAAGTATAAAGTAGATCCTATTGAAAATATTTAAAAGATACTGTATTCTTATGTAGAAATTTTAAGAATTAATTTATTTGAATATTTTTTTTTTATTTATTTGAATTACTTATAAAAGAATATTGTATGAGTATTTCAATCTTATGCGTTTTCTCCTTTGCTTAAATTTGAATTTTTTTCTTTTTGTGTAAAAATAAAAATCAATTATATTTTAAATGCAATTAATTTAAAGCATAATGGCAACAAAAATTGCTTTTTCAAACAGCTTTTTGTAATGTTTATTACCCAAA
>BPLR01009188.1:0-23776 GCA_021605095.1 Caerostris extrusa
CATGCGACTTACTTATTGTCATCGCCAAAACGTATCGGAAATTGTAGACTTTTGAAAGGTATTGTAGATTCTGGATGGTATCATAGGTATTCGAGGTAACAGGACGACTTCTCGCCTTTAAACTTTCCAGTCAATATCGTTGCAAAAAGTACGTTTCCGGTAATTCTTCTGATGACTAATCGTGTACTGCTGCATAATTATGGTGGATTTATTTACGCAATAGAAATCGGTGAACCAATTTTCAGACGAAGATTGTGGGGCGCCATTCCTGGTATTATCCAGAGAATTTAAAATTTTACATCGGAAAACTGACGATCTGGTTTTCATCAGCAATGGTGTCGATTGACTTAAAAGTCGTCAGATTTTTTTTTGTTCCAACGCAGCTGGCAACCACTCAGACAATTGCCTTTAATGCCTTAAGGCAAGCACTGCACAAACGTTACTCACTTAGCACTACCCAGGAGGTGCATGCAACTTGAAGATAAGCCATGGACGCGGAGTAACAATATCCCCGCAACGCTCTACGATCATATTAGACCGGGACCTACGGTTTAAAGTGGATTCCGAACCACTACAAACATCCATGGCACCGCCGGTACTGAACCCGAAACCTGTTGTACCGAGCGCCAGCCACTGGCCATTCAGGCCCCAAAAAGTCATCAGATTGCCTGGCAATAAATTTGTACTTGACAGTTAATTTCATCAACGTCAACATTTTTTGCCGCTAAAAACTGCAAAGATTATTGAGCCAATTATGGACTAAGTGATTATTAAGAATATCCGAAATACACTCAATTAGTTCATTTTTTGAATGAACATTTTTGAATGTCTGGCAATTGGATACATTGCATATTTTGATGTACTGATTGTACCGTTTCCAATATCCAGTAATTGATTTGAAAATACTTGTTCCAATGGATCATTATGTAATTGTACTCGCATATTTATGGTCAATCGAAGTGTTTCAACGTTTTTCCATAAAAATGATTGTTTCAAACATGCGTTAATCTCATCAGCAAACTTAGAGCGTGGAATGACAGGTAATGTCTGCCGGAAATCACCAGATAGTAGTAAAACAGCACCACCGAAGAGTCGATTATTGCCGTTTAAATCTTGCATAGTTCTGTGAAATGCCTCAAGAGAATGTTTATGACTCATAGTACACTCATCCCAGACAATAATTGAACTTTTGCAACACTGCAGCCATTCCGTTTTTTCTTTTTTTTTTTTAATATTACACATGGCGTTTGGTTTACCAGAATGTTTAACGGCAGCTTCAATGCTGAATGCACATTGAAAAATACAATACAATTAAAATAAAATCGGGATAAATGACTTAAAAAAATAATAAATGACTTTAAAAAAATTCACAATAAAATACAAATACAAACGATCGTTTAAGGTACGCGAACACCTTCGAAGGAATTTTTTTGAAATTATTGAAATTTTTTATCTTGGTACACATTTTTGATTGAATGTATCTAAAAACTAATGATTTCACATAAAAAATTTCATTAGTTTTTTTTTAAATTTTTATAAGATAAAATAAGGGTAAAATGGCCAAAAAATTGATGCTGTTACAAAACATGATAACTCAAAAATCAAATCAATGTTTTTAAAACTTTTAAGTTTGTATTTGTTTGTACTAACATTCTACAGGAATAGACCTCTGATAAATTTATATCTTTATTATTTATTATTTTGTGCTAGTTTAAAAGCTGTCGACACAAAATTCTTCCAAAATTTGCATGTAATTCCAAGTTTAACAATTAAAGTAAAAATATTTATGTAGCTATAATCATTTCAGAGGTCTATTCCCTGTAAACATTTATGAAAAACATAAATACAAAGTTTTGTAGCATTTGGATCAAAATTACTGGTGTTATGGTGTTTCACATGAAAACAAAATGCATAAAAATTCATTCTGAGAAAAGCTAAAAACAACTTTTAATTAGAGATATTATTTTTAAAAATGTTGTAAATATATTAAATGCCATTGAATTATCAAGTTCATAATCTTATTTATTAAAAAAAAAATATAGTTTTATTTTTCCTTAAAACTCTAAATATTTTCTGAGCTTTTTGTTTTGAAAAAAATTAAAATTTACTCGACAAAAATTTAAAAAAAAAAAACTTCCTAATATTTGCAAAGGCTTTTTAATATGAAGTGACCTGGATTTAAAATATTTAGCCTTTTTACAAGTGTTTTGATTAAATATATTCAAACCTTGAAGTTCACATAAAAATATCAACTGTAATTATTTTTATACAATTTGTTTTTAAAATATGGATAAACATTGCAAAAATGTGATATTGTTGCAAAACTTGATAATTCAAAAATAAATAATACATGAATAGTTTTTTTCCTTTGCAAGTATTTTATGCTGGGAATATCCTTATGTAGGTAATATACTGTTTTCAAATTTATATCTCAATTATTTATACATTTTTGTATGCTTAAAGTTTGTCGACACAAACTTTTTTTTTACAAATTTACAAAAATTCTTAGTTTAAAAACTGAAATAAAACTAATTTATGAATTTAGGTTAATTTCCATGTTCTATTCCTTTCATACATTTAAAGAAAACTTTTACATGAAGTTTCGAAGCATTTAGAACAGAAATATTAGTATTATGGTGTTTTGAATGAATACAAAATGCATAAAAATTCAAATGAGAAATAATTAAAACCAACTTTTAAATGTAAATAAAAAAACAAACGTACATACATAAAAATGTTATTGAGCTTTAAATTCTCCTTTTACTAATATAAAAACTTATATATTTGTTTTTTTTTTCTCTTTAAATAACTTCAATTTAAAAGTGCCATTTATCAATTTTTCTTCGACAATATTCAAATCACTCTAATTTATAACTCAAATTCTTTGTTTGTAAAATAAAATGTCCTTAATTTTCAACTTGCAACTATTATAATACCTTTTATAAAATTATCATTATATCAAATAATTGCAGAGTTTACTTTATTTTCACACTTTTCAAAAAATCCTTAAAATTCATCATCTTTCTTTAAAATTCTACTGTCTATATTATATTATCTTGTAGATCACATTTCATTTTAGAATTCTTAATCAAATACAACACATGTTGACAAACTTTAAGCATAGAAAAGTTCAATGTTTTGATTCAAACTTTCATTCAATATATTTTATTCCAATTCAAACTCAAACTTAGAAAATAAAAAAAATATTGATAATCAAATCAGGTAATACTTACATACATTTGATTTATTTCTCATAGAAATAATATAAATTTCATACAATATAATTTTCACAAAATTTAAAGTAATACATAAAACAATAATATTCAGAACATGAGAATTTTACGGTTATGTAGTACAGGCATCGAGACACGGCGCTATCCTTTTATTGTGGTATATCTTTCGTCTGTAGGAAACAAACTTTTTACTCCAACGATGAAATTAGTGCAAATAAGAATTCTGCAATTAATTATCGAAATAGCAATAAAATAGTCATTATATTGTTCGGAAAATGAAGCTACGAATTCCTCTAATTGCAGTATTGCAACCCTAAAGAAATTGGCGGAAAATTGGCGAAAATTCAGGGTTGCAAGATTGGCGACTCCCTCAATGGTAGATTTTAACCGATTTGCAATTAAATACAACAAAAATCTGAATAAAAACTATCCTATCTCTCAAGTTGGAACAAAACACACATTTAAAAAAATAAATAAAATCGGATGGTTAGTTTCGGAGTTCATCGCGAACAAACATCGTGACACGGGAATTATATATAGTTAGATTTAAACTAATGTGACTTTATTGCGTTTTTGTTTTTTATATATGTAATAAACGAAAACAAAATGAAATATTTCGAAGGCTAAACCACATCTCAAACCTTATTAAGTTATTATTTTTAAGCTTACAGATAACAATGCTAAAATTTGGAGAGAGATATTTCTCTAATGACAAGCTCCAGAGCTCTAGCCACTCAGCCATGTGGCCCCTTTTAGAAAAGGGCCAATGATAAAAATGACACGAATTAGAGAAAGGTTTAATTTCTTTAATGAGTAATTACTTTTAATTTTTTGGAATATGCAATTATTTTTCATTTTTGTAATATACAATTATTTTTAATTTCTGTATTATGTATTAATAATTATTTATTTTAAAAATATTAACTTTTTTTAAATTATTTATTTAAAAAATATTTTTTTTAACTTATCAATTCTAAACTAGCAGCTCTCTCTGTCTGTATAGAATTCATGTCTCCAATGACGTATGCTGCCTTATGGCCAATTTGACTTGAGCTCTGGCCTTTGGTACCACAGGCTTCAAGTTCGAATCCTGATGGTGGAATGGAGGTTTGTGAGAGGTTCGGAATCCACGTTAAGCAGTAGGTCCCGCCCGGTTTAGTCTCTGTGTGCAAAAGATGACAGTAGAGCGACACACCCACCCTATGAAGCATTTCAAAATTATTCTAGCAACCAAAAGATAAAGAATACCCATTTTGAATGCACTGCAGTCCCAGCGAACAGCATTCTGCTATTACTATTACACCACACAGTGCGCGGCCTGGTGGCCAATTGGCTGCGCTCTGGTCTTTTGGTATCACAGGCTTCAGATTCGAACCCTGAGGTGACATAGATGTTTGTGAGTGGTTCGAAATCCCCTTTAAAAATGTAGGTCAAGGTCCAATGAGCCTTAAGTGTGCTCGAAAGGACCGTAGAGCGACAAAATCGTCCGTAGCCCATCTTCAAACTACGGGTGCCCTCTGTGGGGTGCTAAATGAGTAACCCTTGGTTTATGGTATAAAGATTAGTCTCTGCATTGCCAACTGAATTAGAAAAAAATTTCGGATTAGTATGATCTACTTACATCAAGATATTAATATTTAAAATTCGTAACCATACTGCCGGGACTCGAACGCGAACATTTGTGGTACCGAAAGCCAGAGCACTCGGCCAAGAGGTCCCAAATAATTCTTTTAAAATATTAAAAATTCTAAAACACCAGTAGCTCTCTCTAACTCAGTGTAGAATTCAGTGAAGTATTGCAAAATGATTCTAACAAGTAAATAGATAAAGAACACCCATTTTGAATACATTACAACACGCGCGAACCTTCCAAAGAACTGCATTCAGTCGGTATTTGAAAATCCATCCATTCCCTTTTGCCGTTCAAAAATGTGACATCAGAAATGATCCTTTGGAGCACGGCGACTGGTGTGCTCAGAGATGGCATTCCATCGTGAAAGAATGCGTAATTCATGTATTCTTGTCATATCTGTAAGTTTCCCTCCTTTTCATGGCATTCATGCGTTCTTTTAGGTCCTTCTTCAAACGGGCTCTTCATTCCAAGTCCCTTTACACAGGAAATGAATGCAGATTATTTAATTTTTTTCTTTTTCCTTCCCCTACCAGATTCTTCTATAATAATAATAAAATTCTCTCTCTCTCTGCTTTGGGTCGAAAAACAACTCGATATATTTTTGATATCCAAAGCGGAATGACAAATATTTCTGAGAGCTCGGTTTTCTTTCCTTTCAAACAGATTTGGGGGAGTGGCATCCGGTCTTCTGTTTTGGAACCCTTTGTTTTCGAACATTTCTTTCCTTCTTAAAGTACACGCAGAGTTCTAAAATAGGTTTATTGTTTGTTTTTTTTAAATCTGATGTATTTTTGGAATTAATTCTAATTCTGTTTGTGTCTGAATAATTTTTAGAATTGAAGAAATAAATTATTAATGTATTATTTTAGTTTCCGTCTGACTCTTTCGGTATTTTTTTTTTTTTTTTTTTAAATTTCGTTTTAAGTCTAACAAGAAATGAATAGAAATTTGGTTGACGTATTCTTTTTGGAGCTATTTAGTTCCTGGGGGCTCCGTCTCCGATAGACAGTAGGGAAAATGCAGTTGAAACTATGAAAAATGGCCCAGAATATAGTTACAAATAGAATAAAATTAACTTACAATCCTAAACAAATAAAAGAAAAGAAAAAAATATATTTAAAAATTTAATTAGAAATTAAACTAAAATTTTGCGCGGACGTTTTAAATCATAATGGGGAATGTAAGAGTCCATATCTTGATTGCAGTATTTTCGTGATTCATAAGCGAGTCAAAACATTTAACAGAGTGTGTTTAAGAAATCCCTTCTTTAAAAGATTTTTTTAAACACACCTCTATTAAATGTTATGACACACTTAAAAACTGAAAATACTGCAATAGCTTTAATGTGAATAGCTTTATAGATATCAGAATGGCGCATGAACTCTTTAGCAGAGATCATTTGGGGGAGAGTGATATTTTGTAAAGTTTTAAGTTAAGATTTAGCAGCATAGTACCAGACCGGGAAACCGTACGTGAGAATAGGGCGAAGCATAGCAGTGAATAGAATTTTCATTATTATGAAATAGTTATCGGTACGTCCGTTGGAAAAAGTAAATGTCTCTTTTGAAAGCCGGAAAAAAAATCTATTAATTTTTTTCATGTGTTCTAGCTAAAAATAGGTTTTTAGATGAGATATTTTATTAAGTTACATTGAAAATATTAAAAAAAGCGATTCGTTGTGAAACATTCCAGAAGTTTTCTGTTTTTTTTTTTTTAATTTTTTTATCCCATTTGGTAGATATCTTGACCAAGCCCACGAACCTGTATAGACTCATGATTGAATCGAAAGAGGTCAGCTTCTGTTGTGAGGGAGCACCCGTAGGCAACAGTCTAACTTGTCTGCGCGAAGCTCTACTATCATATGAGACCGGGACCACTAATCTCGAATTGATTGTTCTTTAAATGTACATACTGTGTGTCAAATATTGTTTATTTTTTTTTAATTGTAATTGTGATACTTGTGCGCGTCAAAATAAATCTGTGTGTTCTGGGACTTGTGACACGATTCGACCACACCCAGTTCCAGCTGCACAAACAAATCAGCATCCACGATTACACTTTTAATCATTCTTGTCATTTACTACAGTTGTGGCCCTGCAAAAATAAAAAAGATAGAAGAATATAACCAAGTATGACTTATTTAAGTCACATCCAACGATATTCTTTCTTTAAAAACTTTCTAAACTATAGAATTCTAGAAATCCCCTCCCCCTACCCAAAAAAAATTAAAAGTTATTTCAGAATAAATATTATTATATGAATAATTTTTATTTCAGGTATGTGCAAAATTTTTGCATTCATCACATATGATTTGTATCGAAAATTCTAGCAATTGTGTTTAGCATTGATACTTTAAAGCTTGGAATAAATCGCGTCCATCTGTCTTCAATATTTGTGACAACTGGGTGACAGATCATCCATATTAGATACACCTTCCTCTTGAGGAAGCAGCGAAAAAATATATTTATCATAAATTCTTATGATATTTGTGAAATACTATTATTCATATGTTCGTATATATTACTTATCCTGGGCTAGACAGCCCGAGGTAAGTCTTGAATATTTTTCCGTCTCGTGAGATTGGTCATACATTTAAAAATGTATTTATTTTATAATACCCAAAGCAGTGAAAAGCAATGTATTAAAAAAATGCATTATGTGTGCATCCTTATATTCAAAACTGAACTGTCGAAAGGATGAGAAAAAAGGAACTTTGATTTTATAATATTCTTCATAATATAGAACAGATGTTGCCTGTTTTATGAAAGAGTTTACAGTTATGAGCAGAATAATTTAATTATATTCTGCAGGCTCATCTTGGACCATCTAATATTACAGGTTCTATGGGTCACTTGACTTCAGTGCCCATCCCTAGATATACAGAGTTGGTTGTTAATAGTAGAGCAAACCAGACTTTTAGTTGATGTTGTTAGCGCTTTTGGTTCAACTGACACCTGCGAATCGTTTTTCCTAAAACGAAATGGACTCTACTCAAAACACGCTCAGACATAACGGACGCAACACCCATTACGATGTATAAATACCCAAATGGAGATCGTTTTTCAAAAGCTAGGTGAAATAGTGGAGAAACACATATCGCGCTAGTCAAATAAATATCTTTTAATGAATTCTTTTTTTTATTTCGCTTATATTCATATATATTTTTTATATTTCATTTTGAGTGTTATATGTTTCTTTACAATGTGCCTTTAGTATCATTATTATTAGTAGTAGTATCTATGTTTCCATGCAAGAATAATAGAGGGACCTGAATGGCCGAGTGGCTAGCGCTCTGGCGCTCGGTACCACAGGTTTCGGGTTCGAGTTCCCGGCGGTGCCATGGATGTTTGTAGCGGTTCGGAATCCACTTTAAACCGTAGGTCCCGGTCTAACACGATCGTAGAGCGTTGTGGAGAGTGACATATTGAAGATAAGGAAAAAGCAAACTATTCATATATATATAGTGATTAGGGATTATAGTCTTTGTTGCTTCACATCCCCATATACCACTTCATTCATCAAGAATAATAGTAAACAGAATAATAATTCACACCAAAAGAATGTCTGTAGTGGGTCTGCATCTAATAGAGGGATATGTAATTTTTTTAGGCCGCCCGCGGAGTTAGGATGTATTGCCAAAGTGCTCTGCAAGATCATTTGGCCACCCCTGTACTAAACATTCTATTTCAAAATAATTAAATTGAAAAACCTTCATTTATTCCCACATATCTTCCGTAATAAAATTAACTGTCTATTCATTTTAGTTCATGGAAAATTTGTTTTATTTTTATACCTAAAGAAAAATAATAAATATTTCCTAAAAGTTCCATTCTTTTTTATGGTGTATTCTAACAAATTTGGGGAAAGAACTTGAACTTGAAACTAGAGGCGAACTCTCCAAACATTTTATTTCATCTTAAAATACACGTATCACACTAAAAAATAGTTTTATTTTTTGAAGAGTTTCACATTGTAGAATCTTTTCTTCTTTAGAAGTACATTTTTTTTTGCATCGTATTCTCTTTTTCGTCAGAATAAGTTTGAGAATTGGAAAGAAACTTTTACTTCATTTATCAATTTAAGATACATGTAATTTGTTCTAAAAGAATATTTTTATCTAATAAATTTTTATCAACTTCCACAAAAAAAAAATGGATTCCCTTTTCCGTTTATGAAAAAAAAAGAAGTTGCCCATTCAAAAAATTAAATTATATTTTTTTGGAAACTGAATGGATACATTTTTTTCAAAATGAAAAATGTTTTTATGTGTTCCAATTTTGGTGGAATAAAATAGTATTTCATTTGAAATATTTCTTAGAAAGAGTTATTTGCAGAAAATTAAAAATAAGTTGGAAAAAATATTTTCTTTCTCATAGATAGTTGATATTTTGTTGAATGGGTTATTAAAAATTGAATTTTGTTACTTTTAATTTTGATATTTAAATCATTAAGTCCCTTCCATTTAATCATTAAAAAAAAAAAGTTTACATGCTTTAATCTCATTCCAAAAAAGTTCTGCGAGCAAACGATTTTTTATAGTTTGGGGTTTTGCAGCGAAAACGAAAAAAATCCCCCAAAATAAATACTTTGGATGTCCATGTTATGCCAGCAGTCTTAATTATATACTTATTTAACTTTAAATAACGAATATTCCTTTAAATTCTCACTCAATAAATATTAGTTTTGTATTTGGCTTCTCATATTTCTTTGAAAAATGTATTCGATTCAATCAAAAATAATTTTTGTTTGTTTTAACGCGTCATTATTTATGACGAGGCTTGATATTAGGTATTAAAGAATGGATATTAGATATTAATATGGATTTAAGTTTTTCTTTTAATGCAGCTGGCACTATAGAGACCGTTCATTTTTATGCCATCTTCACCCATGCCATCTGCACCTTTAAGTTCTGCACCGCTGTGACTCATTTTGTACTAACCAGGGAACGTGTGTATCTTGGAAAAAAGTCTACGGTGGCCCACAATGGGGCTATTGTGCCACTGATGATGATGATGCTTTAATTTTGCTGCAAATTAGAGTGTTGTACATCTTCAAACGACTGACATCATACTATATGAAATAGAGTACCCTTTTCGTTTAAGAATCATTTTCTTCCCATGGGATCCTGAAGCTTCATGCTACCTGTATAGTATATGGAATATTTTTCTCTTTTTTTCTTTTCTAAGTAGTAATTGATTTGTAGAATACCTAAAAAGAAAATGATGGATCTATTTTTTTTTACCATATAGCATCAGGCTTTTACAGCCAACAAAATATTCCAAATAAATCCTGCTTCCCAAGTGTTTTGCCTATTTGTTCTATATATACAACTTTCCCAGTAGTCCACTACTCCAGTTTCCCAAGAGATTTCCCATTTGTTCCATATATATAAAACTCTCATGCCAACGTCCTTTCGAAAGATCCACCATTTCCTTTATAGCCGTTCAAACTTTGGTTCGTTATTTTTAAATACCATTTAAAAAAGAAGTTCGAACCCTGATGAGAACTTTAAGAGCCTTTTAGCACGAGATCTGTGATCGTAAAAGTTCCTAAGTGCCCCCTGATATCTGAAATGTCTACATTTAGTTCTGGAATCTTCGAGGCATGGGAGAGGAAAAAAGGCAATCAATCGATTCATTATCTTTTTTTCCTTTGTGGGAATAATGGCGAAAGTTACAGAATCAAGAAGCCGAGATTTTCTCCGCTCTGTGAACGTCATAAAAATTTCCCGGAATTAGATTTTATGTTGGGGCCTGATGGCCGAGTGGCTAGCGCTGGCACTCTCTGCTGCAGGTTTCGGGTTCGTGTCCCGGCGATATCTTGGTGTGTGTAGCGGTTTGGACTCCACTTTACACCGTAGGTCCAGGTCTTACAGGATCGTAGATCTTTAAATTACACGCGCCCCCTGGGTAGTGCTAAGTGAGTAACGTCGGTGCAGCCCTTAAGGCTTAAAAAAAGATCACGGTCTAAGTATTTACCAGTTGCAAAAAAAAAAATCTGCAAGAACTGAAGTAACGTGTTCCAGCTGATTATTAATTTATAAAAGGCCTGAATGGCCGAGTGTCTAGCGATGTGTGGCACAGGTTTCGTGTTTATGTACCGGCGTTGCCCTGGATGTTTGTAGCGGTTCGGAATCCACTTTGAACCGTAGGCTTTAAACCGGTAATTAACCGGACTTTAGCCACTTTGAACCTATCTTGACTACTACTAATACACCACACCACACCACATCACTGTGCCTAGAACTGAGTTTACAGTTTGGGAATGATGTGGGTGAAAAGAAGTCTGACTGGGCTCCGTGACGCTCTACGGTCCTATGAGACAGGTACCTACGATTTAAAGTAGATTCCGAACCACTGCCAACATCTATGGCACCACTGGGAATCGAACCCGTAACCTGTAGTACCTAGCGCCGGAGTACTAACCACACTGCCTTCAGCTTCCCCCCCCAAAGGTCTAATATGACCATTGAGTGTTGGGCGTAAGGCTGACAAACCTATCTCTTAAAAAAGAAATCACGGTGCCAATAATGATATATGTTATGGAATATTCCCTTCTTTTTTTTTTTTTTTTCCAAATCGGTATGTTGGTGTAAGTGTAGGATACTTCAAAAGAAAATGCTTGATCTATTTTTACCCATTGGTATCCAATGGGTATTGTTTTCGGTAACAACCTGAAATGATGTCCGATCCGAAATAAAGTTATACCAAAAAGGAAACAATGGAAATTGGAAACAATGTTGACAACAATGGAAGACAATGTTAAAGCGCATGACCGTGAAAGGAAAAGAATAGCCCGTTCGAAGCCTGAAACTCGTGCCCTCCAAAATGCCCTTCAACGGGAGCGTCGAGTCTCTCAAGCGTCAACAGGCTATCAACCCTCACGATGACAATATTAAACACACGAAATGTGTTCAAACTCCTTCTCTTTACTCTCCCTCCTGTTCTTCTCCTCTCAAGGATACTTTTAATTCGTCCTCTTCAGTTACTCCTTCCTGCTCCCATTGCTTCTTGAACAATACTCATTCCGATTTAAACGACTACTCTCATGAGAAACAGTGGCTCAAAGTCGAAGAACGTTTCTTTAAAATCAAATTGCAATAATTTTCTCTGTCGACTCGGATGAAGCTGACTTTTGTAAAACGTTCAGCGATCATATTCGTAAACGCAATGTTCCAAATCTTGCAGCTAATTATGTCTTTCGATATCCTGAGCAACCCTCCTGTTTGTCAGAGTTGAATGACTTGGAAGAGCGTCTCGTTGCTCTTCGTATCCCTTTCATGCAAATACGAGAGCTTGTTTTATTATTTTTTTTTTTTTCGTTTTGTCTTTGTGAAAAATGGCGAAAGTTACAGAATCAAGAAGCCGAGATATTCACCATCCTTCTGTAAACATCATAAAAATTTCTGGAATAAGATTTTATGCTACGAACATATTTTCGTCTGCGATAGTCAACGTGAATGTCGGAGGTTTTGTCCCAACAAAACTGCATTATCAAATTTCGGGATCTGTAATACTTTTCTGTCGACTTTTTTTTTTTTTATGTCAGATTCGACTTTCCATAAAAAAAAACCCAGATTTTTATATCTTTCGTTATTCGTTTTAACCCTAAACAAAAGAAAAATCGACGCACTATTGATTCGGTAGAGGGTGTTTTTCTTTTCATTTCTTCCCTGCTTTGTTTTGTGATGATTTTCACTTTTGATTATTCCAATGTCATCTTTCTTCTTCTTCTGTAGGCAGAAAAGTTGGTCCAAACATTCCAGGATGATTTTGCACATCCATTGTGAGTTTTTTTTTTTTTTGTTGAGATATTCATCATCGCAGTGTTTCTCAAACTTTTCGACGTTGCGTATGTAAATTCCTACACATAATTGTAGGCGCATTGCATACAAATTTCAGAACACATTATATTGCAGATAAAAAAAAGAATGCGATTTCTTTCTTTCTTCTTTCGATTACTTTTTTTTTTTGCAATTAATGTATATTTTACTAAAGTACCAGCGTTATTTCTTTTCCTTAGACGTCAAACTGAGATTCAATCCATCACAATGCGTGACCAAAAACAATTCACTTTTGTGTTCATTCATTCTGATCTATTTATCATTGCAAAACAATAACACTTTATCATCTTGTTTTTAATTCTGATTTGTACAATGTAATAGATGGTCCTAGTGTAACAAAATGATTCATAAATCAATTGTCACAAACTCACTTCGTTTTCTGAAAGAACAATGGACGAATTTTGTTGGTCTTTATGGATTTCTATTGTAGCAATTCACTAGAATTAACAATTAAACTGTGAAATCGGAAATGAAGCTAAATTGTTTCACCATTTTCATTCTTCTTTCCATAATGATTAAATTCTTCTTTTCATTTTCCTGGTTTGAATTTATTATTGATTGAAGTTATATTTGAGCGTGTTTGATGTTGTGAATCTCAAGTGTAAGTTGAACCAAAAGCTCTAAGATCTTCAACTAAGAGTCTGGTTTGCTCTGCTATCAAAAATCAACTGTGCGTATCTAGAGATGGCCTTTGCGTCACTTAAAGGAAAACGTAGAACCTATTTTATGAGATATTCCAAGATGTGTTAAAATCGCAATATTATTTTAAAAATCAAATTTCATTTTTCTCATCATTTCGACAGTTAGTTTTTGAATATACGGATACACATAATGTATATTTTAATACATAGATTTTCCCTACTTCGGTCTTTATAAAATAATTATAATTTGTAAAAAGTACGATAAGTCTCACGGGCCGCAAAAAATATTCAAGTATTCGCGTCCCTCGGCCGGATCACCCCTGCCCTAATGTGTAATCGACACAATACAGTAAATTGGCGCATTTAATAGAAAGGTTTTTATTAAATTGTGGTTTCGATAAAAAAGAAACACCGAAGGACTAATATGTTTCGCAAAGACTTTGAAAATGAAAAACATTATCGGAATCTAAAGAGGAACAGAATTCAAACTTCCTGTTCATTTATCGGATAACTTGATAGAGCAGCCGATTATCATTGCAACCATCGCCTAAATCGTTCCCCAAACAATGCCAAATGACCACATTCGGAAGAAGAATTCGGCGATAAAAATCCACTCGCTTGTTGGCGAGCAAAACTTCTTCTAACAAGGAAGAAAATCGTCTCCAAACTCTCGAAGGATGCCAAGAAATGGACGACATCTGAGATAAATAACCACTTAAACTACGGACTGCCTTCTAAAGCGTTAAAGGGATTTCATTTTTTATTTGTCATCTAACACAATTTCGGTGGTGGAAGATTTGTTTTTTTTTCTTGGCGACAAATAATGCTACACACCTCGGGTCGCCATAAATGCTGGGGCATTAAGCACTCGTAAATGGCATTTAATCGTTTAATGGCACCTGGACGCAGTTCTATTGAATTGTTTAAACCTGCGAGAACTTTCTGGTTATTGGAAACAACAGAGTGTTATAGCTGCAAGCGCTAAGTGCATCGTTTTTGTTATTGTTCACAATGATGCTTTTGCTTTAATATATATGTCTCTATAGGGCCAAGAGCGTAAGTTGAAAACGAATAAAACCATTATTAAATCATTCGTATGAACATGTTTAGGGCAATGTGATAGTTTACCAAATGAGGTTCTCTTATATCTGGGGAAGAGTGGCTAACGGCGATGTCATGGATATTTGGAGTGGTTCGGAATAAACTTTAAAGCTGCACCGGTACCGGTCTCATAAGGTCACAGAACGTTGTGGGGGTTAGTGTGATTCTCGTTCGTAGAATAAAATGAAATAGCCCCCGCTGTACTCAGATCGTAATTGAATCATTCATAATAGAAATTTAAATATCTTTCACAGAAGATTATATATATTAAAATATTCTAAATGATAAATAAATATTGCTGATATAAAACATCATTAATAAAGAAAAACTAAACTCACGTGATATTCCAAAAACAAGTCATCCAATATCGTTGACGAAATTTTTTCCAAAATTTATAAAGACAATTCCTTTGAAATCATTTCATGAAAGGCTGCATCTCAATTCAACTGAAATAAATTTTAAACAATATTTTCATACTTTCTACTTTCATACTTTTAATTTCATACTTTTTTTTTTGCCTCTTTTTGTTCATAGATACGAGTTGCTGTACTTTATTTCATCCTTTCAATTCATTTTCTGGAGAAAAAGAATTTCTCTTTAAATTTAATATTCCATTGTTTACCGAAGGCATTCCATCTTGATTTTCAAAAAAATATGCATTTTAGAAATATTTTCTCTACAAACTGCGTGAAGATATTCTTAACAAAAAATTATAAACAGCATAAAATTGTTCTTTTTCACGTGTCACGAAAACACAAAAGACACTTCAAAAACTGAAGATGTT
Organism: Caerostris extrusa; assembly: GCA_021605095.1. Classification (NCBI taxonomy): domain Eukaryota; kingdom Metazoa; phylum Arthropoda; class Arachnida; order Araneae; family Araneidae; genus Caerostris; species Caerostris extrusa. The sequence continues at coordinate 15,236 of BPLR01009188.1, forward strand.
CTACCATTCAATTTCTCCAAAAATAATTTCTTTTCTTTTGCACAAGTCACGAAAAATAATAGTTGCAACCGATTTTTTTTTTTAAAAATCGTATTTAAAGTAGAGCATGAACAAACATTTTATTTGAGAAAAGCAACGTTCTAATAACAACCAATAAGTTGGAAGGCATTAAAAAACAACGACCTCTCTTTGAATCTGCCTCGACTCCTATTTGTCAGGATTAAAAAATGGGTATATTTTAATTTTTTTTAAATTCTTTTGGCAACGCGAGTTCCTTCTTCTTTTAGGGTTAACAGTTTGGCGCCAAAAAGATTAGAACTTCTTTCGAAGCCGATCTCGTGGACTGAGACACCAGATAAGACACTGCAAGAAATGTTATTCCATTTACCTTGGGGCTGCAGGGAGAGTTGTCTTCGGTCGGAGAATACTCGGGATTCTTTTATTAGAAGAGAAAATATATAAATGTTTTTTTTTTTTTTTTTCGCTTTTGGTTAAAGTTGTCGATTGACAAAGCGACTTGTCAACGGACGTATATATCGGTTTTAAAAATGTCGCGTCCTAAGGGCAAAGATGAATTTTTAACAAATACAATGTGAGATTAGGACAGCATTAGAATTTTCGTTTATATTCATTAGTTACTGTAGGTATTTGTTATAGGTAGCTTATTTTCCTATAACAAATAAATAAAGGTTCAAATTTTTTTTTTTTGGAGGGACCAGCCCTATTTATAATTAATCCTTCCAAAAGAAGTCCATCGAAAAGTTCGAGATTCTGCTGTAGATCAGTACTCTTAAAAAAATCACATTTTAGTATGATGAAATTTACATCAACCTTCATTTATTTATTTTTATTTCGTTTATTTTTTAATAAACGTCAGCCGGAATTGTGTAGGAACTATTAGGGAGAACTGCTCTGTATTACCATACGCATATGTCACGAACAGCCCACCTACGATAGGTGGCGGAAGTGCTTTTAGAAGTAACTGTTCCGCATTATCATGTCTTATGAGAGAAAATCTGAAAACTCTCACCGAGCAGCCTGACTATCAGTGCTGGAAGTGTACAAACTATATCCCATACACCATCCTGTCTCCTTTTGAATGCAATGTGTGGTACGGTGGCCAACAGCAGATTCAAACCTCACACCTCTTGGCTGATCATTGAATACGTACCAAGGCGAATGTGTTACGAAACAAAAGTGAAAATATGGCGAAAAGTTAATATATTGATAAAACAATTTTAACTATTTTGATTGAAATGCACTGAAGTGGAATTCCTTATTTAGATACTTTTAAAATCGATACATTTATTTTTCTGAAAAGAAAAAAAAGAAAGGGAGGGGGGAGAACTCGGTTATCTGAAAATCTTTCGGATTCCACACAAACAGTGCATGCCGAAGGCAAATACGAAAGTGAGTGAATATGGAATGCCTTGATTGCAGTGCAGGCTCATGGGGGATGGGGGGTAAGGGGTGAATAGTTTTGATTTAATCTCATCTTACGACGAAAACTCGTCGCCAAAATGCGACACATGCGAATACATTTTGTTATGTTAATAGTGTCGAAACCTCGTCGACTCGGGCCACGAGGCCATATTTGTGATCCGTAAATATGCATCGGATTGCCACAGAAGGGACAAATCTTGTGCATTACAATTGCAAAAGAGGGTTTCGACGTTCGGCGGACGGGAAAACATTGCACGGCTTGACAAAAAAAAAAGAAAGAAAAACACGATCCGTTTTTATTATTTCTCACCCCACTCAGACATTCTATCTTAAAGAATTGCAAATTTCATACCTTAAATTTATTCAGTTATGAAAAGTTTATTGAATTTGGGGACGTTTTAAGTGGAAAAAGTTTTGGAATTGTTATCTGTCGCCGTACTTTCGAAATAGTTGTTTATTCGAATCACATATTTGCATACATTTCTTTCTCTTTAAATAAAAAGAAATTATCGGTGGAGTTGAGCGTAAGATGGGAATCAACGGGGCTTAAAAGTTCTTTTGGTAAACAAATAATTAAATGGATACGAATTTTAAGCTCCAATTATTTTTCTCCTTTTTTAAGAAAAGGAAGGACTAATGAAATCTGCAAGCAGCGTGCTTAACTTGGCCTCGGGAGACACACACATATATGCGATAACGTTTATCTAACATGTCTTTGCGATAACATAACATACATATGCATTCTGCTTTTGTTTCACCAAAGGACTAATTTATTACAGTAACTCCTGATTCTTTTCAACAATTTTATGTGATTTTTATTGATGGGTTTTGAAAAATTTAGTGAATAAATTCAACGACTTTTATTGAAGTCATATGTTTATAAAAATTTCTTGAAAATGCTTCAATACGGGTAAAGTAAAAATACTTTAGCCTATTTAATATTTGTACTCACTTGAAAGATATCCTTGTAAACAAAATTTGCTTGTAAAAGGATACGTATCCTATAAAAATAAATAGTACCTATAAACTATAAACAGGTAGGTGAATAGATTAAGGTAGCAATATTACAGGTAGCAAATAGATTAAGAAAAGTCGAAGAAAACGGCACATCTTAAACACAGAGATATTCTACTAGTAATACATTAAATCTTAATAATAGAACAATTTCTATAAGATCTCCTTTCATTGTGGATGCATGATAGTTTCTGATAAGCTTTATTGCTGCGAAAATCTCTCAACCTGACTGGGTTTGCTAATGGTTGACTTGTGTTGCTGTTTGTTAATGGTTGTATTATTGAATTCCCTCCTTAACATTTCATTTTAATAATAATTTCAAGAATTTTTAAAGAATAAAACTTACTTTTTAAAAAAGAATCGAATTTTTAAACTAACTCTTGACTCCGTGGGAAAAGTTGATTTCCAATTCCTCCACCCGATTACAATTCCGACACCCCGTCTGTAACTACTAGCAATACTTAATCTTGCAATGCAAAATCCTAATTAATACTGAATCAGCTATACGTTTACCGTATCATTTGCGAATGACTTCAGTTCTGCATTAACCTAACAACAAAACGCAGCAACTGAGATGCAACTTGCTATTCTGAAGTATTATAGAAATAAGCGTAAATAATAAACACTTATAGAGCACTGATGTCCTAGTGGATAGCGCTACTGCGCTTGGTACCACAGGTTTCGGGCTCGAGTCCCGGCGGTGCCCTGGATATTTTTGTAGTGGTTCGGAATCCACTTTAACTAGTAGGTCATGGTCTTGAGAGCGTTTTGGGGGTAATGTGACTCCGCGTCCATAGCTTATCTTCAAGCTACACGCACTCCCTGCGTAGTGCTCTATGAATAACGTCGGTGCAGCCCTTACTTATGGCATAAATGATAACTGTCTAAGTATTTGTCAGCTGAATTAGAAAAATATCTATATATATATGCGATAACACCCATTTTGCTTTTTCTGCTTCAACAAAAGATTCATTTATGACATTGACCCCTTTAATGTTGTGTTTCTATGTTTTTTGGATTATAGCAGCTTCTAACCTTTTATGTATTTAGGCGCGGACTTATATTTATGAACTCGCTTCATTTCTTCAGTTCCACAAACCAGAAGACTTTTATTGATTGGTTTTCCATTTCGTTCATTGTAACTGACAGCTGAATCTTAACTGTTTTTAAAATCGCACGTTAATAAAAGGAACAGAAAAACTCATGGCTTTTCGTTACAGGTTGAACACTCCTGTCCTTCTACTACACTGTGAAGCAACTTCCGCTATACACATACACATTATATACATATACTAGCAGAACCCGGCATACGTTGTCTTGCCAAAAAAAAAATGCCTTGTAGAAAATTGCATATCGCGACTAAACTCTCCATGTTCTAATAAAAGGTGCATATTCATTTTCATGGATATCGTTTGAACGGTACATAAGATGAAATGTCAGCCAATTTCAAAAAAAGTCACACTAAAGTGGAGAGCGCGTACCTCAAAAATTGTCCATGGTCGATTACATATCAAAACCCATTTTCAGAGCGATTTAAGGTTAACGTTACAAGTGGAATAAAACGGACCGGTACTTCACCACTATAATACAAAGTTTCTTAAAACAATATTGAATTGTTTTTTAGTTAAAATATTATATAAATAAGAAGTATCTTATAAATTCTAGATAGTTTCTGGAAAAACAGAAACAAAAAAGAGTGTGTTTTTCAAATATAGAAAACCATGATCCTGTGGCCCATTTCATATTTCTAATTTATGGATGAATACAATTGTTTAAAAACATAAACAAAATACATGCCAAATAAAACTGCAATACAGTAGATGGTTTTTTAATAGGATCCTTATTTAAAATATTTTCTGCACAAATGTCATTTCATTTTTGCCTTTCCATAAACGTGACATCAATGTAGAAAAATTTGAAAAAATAGTATCAGGACTAGCTCTCCGATTCACCCAATCTTCTCACATTAGCAAACATCCAATATCATCACTGAAGTAAACAATGACATTTTTTTTTCTCCGCGGCCATGTCATCTTCAGGTATGGCTGTCAACAGAAATGACACCCAATTTTCCAGAATTCAAAAGATAGCTGGAACAATATAAACGTTGCGTTTGAAAAACTAAAAAGAACCCAGCAGATCGAAAGTGACTCAAGTTAAATGAAAACAAAACGCATTAATAAAGAATCATTCATTGCGCTGACAGCAAGGAACTTTAGATTTATCTGCCCTCAAACCACACATTACTAACTTTGTTTCATATACTTTTTTTCCTACTTTTTGAAAACTGCAGGACAAGTTCCTACAGAAAAGATTAATGGCACTGACTAGGTGAAACAATGTTTTACTCTGTCCAAATTGTAGTAGGAACTTGTTGCAAAAACTTCAGAAAAGTAGTTCAAATTTATAAAAGCAAATATAAAATAATTTATTATTTTTTTATTATTCCAGTACATCTAATTTATGAAATAAATGCATTATTTATGAATATCTCTTATAATATTCTTATATGAATATTCATTAAAAACCTTTTTAAAAATTCTATTAAAAATGTCTTTTTTAAGAATTTGTTCGTTTAATTTATTTATCAACTGAAAGGATCTTGTTTACTTTGAAATGCACTTTAACTACGGGCCAATAAAATTATATATCCCCATATTAGATTAGAACCCCTATAGGTTTTTTGGAGATAAATTGAAACAGAAAGAGTTAACATTTTTGTCATTTTTCATTATTGCCTTTAACTGTAAACATAGATAAAATAATGATACTAAAACATTTGAAAGCAATATATAAAACTAAAAACGAAATATAAAAATATTGAATATAAATGGAATAAAAAATTGAAATCGTTCAAAATATTTATTTGACTAGTGCGATATGTTTTTCTCCACTCTTTCACTAAACAGCAAATCGACCCTCGTGCATCATGAGTTCGCCGAAAATGGCACGTTAATTATTCTTTGCGTTTGTAAACTCATCAATAAAACTACCTATCCTATATTCACAAGAATATTATTTTTAAAATCAAAGTTAACTTTTTCCTTCATTTGGGGTCCACACATATAGGGGCACGCAATATTTCCTATCATATATGGGTAAACACATAATCTCTATTTTAATACGCTTTTATTAGTTTCACCTGTATGTTTGTATGTTTGTATGTATTCATGTAACATTTTTTGGGCTTGATTTTGGGACTGATGACAAGCCATCTAAAAGAAAAAGAGTCAGTCAACTGACAGGTGAAAAACCTACCTATTTAACAATTATTTTGTTTAATCTTAATTCCTTTTGTTTTATTTTTACTTTTATCTTAAAATTCTCATTTTAACTTTTAACCTTTTATTTTTGGGCATCGTCAACGGACTCTTAATTGTACCGATATTTTTTTTTCGATCTCTGCTTTTTAATTGTTTCAAAAAGGAGATGTTTTTCCTAAATTTTAAATTCATTTATTTATTTTTAATTATTCTATTCATTAATTTAAGAAACTACAATTTAAAAAAGGTTTTAATTAATTTAAGATGTGGAGGTTTTGTGATTCTTAAAACCGCAAGGAACTCCGAAAGAACGCCCGTTGCCCAGCTATCTTTCTTGGTAGAAATTCAGTAATATCCGCGATCGAATTGCGCTCTTCCTATTGGCCGAAAATTTCGGTATAAAAAGAGGCGGTTCTCAAAGGCATAGAGTGCTATCATGTCGATTTTGCGTTGATAAAAGTAGTGTGATAAATGTTTTTTTAGCAAATGATAAATGTATTGTAATAAATGTATTTTGTAGCAAATGATAAATGTATTGTAATAAATGTATTTTGTAGCAAATGATAAATGTATTGTAATAAATGTATTTTGTAGCAAATGATAAATGATTTGTATTGAAACTAAAAAAATGAAAAATAAATTATAGTTTAAAAAAAACTAAAAAAACATTTTTTTTTTAAGTTAATCTCAAAATGTGAAAAGTAAAGTTTAAAAACTAAATTTATTTTTTTAGAGTTAATCAATCTAAAAAAAAAAATAATTGCTAACATAAGAATAAAATAAAATGACTGGACGAGAAACTTTAAAAAGCGTGGGGTTCTCGATATCAATCGTTATAATTTTTCACTAGTTTCATTCGAAATGCAGAGTTAGTTTTAAATGTCATACAAAAAGCACCCCACGCTTTTAGAACAGTGACATTCATTTTTCGTCAGTCATTTATCTTATGTTGCACAATATTTTTACTTTTTAGATTGATTAACTCTTAAAAACGTATTTTTAGTTTTTTAAACTATTAATTTTAATACATTGATTTTCGCTACTCTGGACATAATTTTTAAAAGTGGGATACATCTCACGGGCCGGAAAAGTATTCAAGGAGGGCCGAGGTTTGCCACATCTGGTCTACACTGATGGATCATCCGGCTCAACTTTTTGTAATGGAGGTTTTTTTTCCTGCTCCAACAGCCAATCAAAGATTTGAAATTGCTGCTGATGCTCAAAATTGCATCAACCACACAGGTGAACTACTGGCCATTTAAAAGCACTTGACGCCTATCTGAGTTCTACCACCATCACAGTAAATGAATGGAGTTGCCATTTTCACTGACTCAAGGTCTGCCATACAGGTTCTTAATAAAGGTTTCAATCAATTATGATCTTTTGAACATTGTATATTTCTTTTAGAACAAATCCACTTCTTGCACAGAATGTGTGCCCTACAACTCATGTGGATTTGGAATTGAATGATATTGTTTTCTTTTGGCGGAGAATGCCAGAAGTCTGGATCAGACTGACTGCCATTCATACTTCCCTTGCAGATGCAAATGCCTTTGAAAATTTTAACTTATGAAGGAATCATAAGATCAAAACTAAATACCAAATACAGAACTAAATGTCGACAGAAAAACAGCTACTCTCGCAAGATGAAGGATGAAGCACATCGAAACTATGACAATTTCTGCTGATGGCGTTAAAAAAAATACAAAAAATGAGGCAATTGCCTGATGTCGAGCTTACTTCTCGTCATGTCTTTGATTGCACAGCTGTTGCAGCCGCCATGCAATATCTGGACCATCCTTGGAAGAGGATTTATATTCTGATCTGACAATCAACGCGCCAATATTATTCGGGAGCACCATGCTGATTTTCTGGATTGATTTTCTTGTACTCTTCAGAATATACGATGACAACAACAGAAGGCACATAAACAGAATAATTAAATAATTTTCTGAACAGAAAAAGACATCTTATAATTTTTACGTTTTTGAACTACGAATTTTTTATGATATTGCAGTATGAATACTGATTATAGCTTTTATAAGAAGATCATTTTAGTTTTAAACTAGTAATCGGTGTTTAGAGTTCAAGGAACTGAACTGGAAATCGTGTTTCGATTCATTCGATTTTTATTGATTTTGAGTGACAATTTTTGAAATATCATTTACGTGATTTCTTAAAATATTTCGAAAGAAAATAGAGGTATTATTCATTTGCAAATATTTTTTTTATGACTCTTGTTTCAAAAGAATTAAAATTAATTTATTCATAGAATGTAATAGTTTTTAAAAGGCACGAACTAATTGATCAAATCGTATTAAAAATGCAAAAACGTAGTCAGTACTATGTCTTACAGAATGTAAAATTTCGAAATTATTTAGTTTAGAAAATCAAACTTTATGTTCAAATGAACTCATATAAACTAGGAACAATTGCATCTTTCTTGTAGCCATTTATTCTCGATAAAGAGCTATAAACTACACTATTAAACTACTTAGACTTTATTCCCAGAACTGCGATCCCATTTTAGGAAGAAAGAGCGTCTGTGATCGGTCTCTTGTGATGGCGACAGAGCTGAACGGAAATGGATGTTTCGATTCGTTCCGAACCGTTCAGACGGCCAAATGGGAACAGTCTGGCATTCGGAAAATACCAGGTGAAAATATCCTCCAGAGTGAGTCGGGAAATAATGGGCTTAGCAGGTGTTGAATTTAACTTTATGACGCGAAAGTTTCTTATTTCATATATATGAGTTTGAATAGAAAGAGATCATGAAATACATTCAATCACAAAAATGTTGCAAAGACAGTCAACCATTTTT